>JAODFW020959210.1:0-18082 GCA_027575235.2 Palythoa mutuki
CTTACCAAGGGCAAGGTGTGTAAGTTTTCGACCCTAACAATACTACCTAGCATAGTCTTTTAAAACATCGGGAAGAAACCGAAGAAAAATAACTTGCTCATTCTGTTTTTTGTACCCCTAAAAAGACCGCTTTTTTAAAAATAACCTTAGTTTTTCTCTAAAAACCCCTAAAAATACCAAATTGCAAATTTTGACCCCTAAAAATACGATGAGCACCCCTATCATGACAATATATATGGAGTACCCTCCCCCCGAGCTCCAAAGACTAGATTTGTCTCGTTTGACAATATTTTCAAGTTTATACCAAACCTACATTGCATGTTTTATATAACACTTGACTATAGGTTAGGCCGGAGTTAGGGTAGGTCACTGTTTATTCATTTGTTTTAGATACGCAACGGATCCAGTACAATATAACACGACAACATGGCTAATGTCGTGACTGTCCAGAATCGTCTTAGCACACATTTTTCTGGATACCTGATCTATAATAACTGAAACTACTTAACGGCTTTAAAAAAAGGTCCGGTTAGTTTTGTGAACCACAAATTCAATACTTGTTTGGTAATATCAGTCTTCACATCCTTTTAGTACCGACAAACAATATCTTTTTATAATTTTATGTTTTTAATTCCGCCCTTTTTCACGTCGTCTTCTAAGTTCAAAACGATTTCACGTCTTAACAACATAACATTTTTTAAGAGATAAGCTAGACTAACAGTTTAAAAGTTAAACCTGATAATAGCTTTAAGTCAAAAACGTTTGACACAAATTCTTAAAACTATCTGCCTTATCTTTATTATACATTATCAATAGTTTAGCATATATTTTGCAAAAATTTTACGTATTCTCAACAAAGGTTTCATTCATTTTTGTTATCACTCGGTTCAATCCTTGGTGAAGTTAAATTTGTAGACAGTTATAAGGACAGTCAGCAACATTTTTAAAAGTTCATTACCTGTTTGATATCTAAACAGACAGAAACTATGTATGTTTTAGAATATAAATAGCAAAATAGTCACTGTTCATCAGTAGGATACCTAAACTGTGTGCCATTCCACAATTGGTTTCGGCTCCATTAAATCCTGAAATGCATGACAACGTTTAACGTCACAGGGTCACTCAGAGCTAAATAAAGTTTCCCAGTTCTAGATATAGAGAACTGTATATGTGACCCACTACTCCACTAGTCACTGTGCATGTCAGAAATGTCCGTGCTTGCGTCACGGATGGCTGGGGCACCGGAAAACACAACTTAAAAAGATTGGCCTGGTATTTTGTCACTGTAAGATTGCTGTATCATCACAGCTTTCAGTTCGGGTTTTTTGCATTTGCGACGCTTTTCAGAGCAGTCTTCTGGGATGGTAAACATTTATAGCTTAAACACATCGAGTCAGTTCTCACCTTTTGGGATACTGGAGAATTTCAGAGCGTACTCGGTGAATGTCAATTCGTGACTTTTGAGCAATTTATCAGTTGTCTTAAGTACTCAAATGATGACGTTTTCGTTATACGCCGCATTGTGTATTTTTATTTTTGGTGGAAGTGCTTGCGTTCTGGGGATTATTTTTAGAGCTTTTGTTATTGTACCCATGTGGTCTGATGTCCGACGTGCTACAGATCTGTCGAGTTTCAATGTCGCTAAAACTTGTATGATATTGTTTTTCGTGTCATTGAGTTAATAGCGTGTGTCTGACCAAAAAACAATTGCAAAAAATGCGTGTAAAGCACGGCACAACAACTATAGAAAACTATTTTACGTTAATCAATCATTAGAAAATATATTTTCGTTTGACGTTCTAGTTTAATTCTCAGTTGCTGCATGCTAGTTTTAAATGTGTATGTATGTGCAAGTTTTTCATGACCGTAATCCGTAGCTCTAAACACAATATATTGTTTTGTCGAGTGCTTTTGCCATAAGTTAAAGTGATTAGTTTTGACCTAAAGGTATCTGAACTCTTAGCGAAAATGAACTCCAACCTTGTAGCACAAAACTGAATTCTACATAATAAATACATTAATAAATAAATAAATAAATAAATAAATATACATAATAAATCTTTATAAATGGAAAACAAATTTTTTTGCTTTTAAAGCAATACTTGAGCATCTTCGGACGATTTTCATACGGCCTAGGTTTTTATATCAACTTTTCGTGTGTTCAGTTGATATAATATATCTTGCCATTGACTTAAACTCGACAACCACGTGTTATCACGCACTCAATAAGCCTTATTCCTGAGCACGAAATAGATATGGGCATCTAGTTTGGGTCGTTCAAAGTAACTTCTGAATTTTATTAGCATTTCGGAAATTGCTAGATAAACTTTGTTTTTCATTTACAGAGGGCTTGGCACACAATTACGTAGTTTACATTGTTACTCGTACTAGTGTTAGTTTCAGTTAAACTTTTTTAAAAAGCATTTATATATTCTGGTTTGTAATGTTATGTGGTCTGCAGTTTTTTTGTTCAAATATAAATGGTATAAACCGTAATCCCTTTTTACAACTCAAGATAGCAATTATTATTGAAATAACAACGACAACAATAAGTTACCAGAAACCAAAATATAGTTTCACTTTGACTAAAATAAAATAACATTTTCAGCGCATGAGCCGTCAAAGGCTAAGTTTTATTTGTCTGATCATATCAGTACTAAACATACAAATTAAGCGCTTTTAATCTCACTAAAAGGTCGTTATTGAAACTTATTCGTTCTTTCAAATTTTCGAAATTTCAAGTTCTTTTTTTAACTTTATAACAGCAGAAAATTTAGTCACGAAAAGCGTAAATTATAGGATTTTTTTTTGTCACGCACTTGTTCAATAAAACAGCTTTTCAAAATTCAATCGCAGGCGTAAAACTCAATAAATTTATTAATGGCAAAGAAACATTATCATCAGAATTTTACCGTGACACGCACGTGATCGTTAAGAAGGCCACGTACGAGATGCGAGTACGAGTGCTATTAGTTCGAGTACTGCGGTTTTATTTATAGTCAGGGTCAAAGCAAAGCGTCTGACCGCACTACTTCTTATCGTAGTGGTGCGTAACCGTGTAATTGCGTTCTCCGCCCAGCAATGTAATTTCAGAAAGATAAGAATAGAATTATAATAATACGGGTGAGTGATCGGGGCAAATGCAGTTTCTTTTAAAGGAAGACTGATTGCTCAATGTTTTAAGTTGCGCAAGCAAACAATTAACCTGTTGCCATACAAACAATATATTGACGATCTTAAATACACTTTTTGTGAAGGAACCTCTCATTACACATAACATGCGCGAAACATGAAAACGAAGTGCTCGATAATATTTAAACCTTAAATATTTAGATAGAACGAGCCAGGAGGTTCAAAAAGTTTCAAAATTCAATCCGAAAGCGGTTTAGAATGACTTAGGGGTGTGGTTTTGTTTTATCGTTGGTTAAATTAAGCATTATGCTTTGTTCTTTAGACAAAAAGGCCATGGCGTCTAACACGGTAAACATACTGTTACTAACAAAAAAGTGTTATATTTACTTGACACTTCATAATAGCCTTTCTATGAATTGTCAGGAGTCATATGTGGAAGTGTGTACACAATGCTATTTAAAAAAAAGCTAAGGAATTTAAAAGAACTGTGGTTATAGAACTAAAAGTACACTTTTGTATACGATATCCTCCTTTTAAAACAAAAATCCTTTATGTTTTTTTATGCGCACCTTTCTGTTTCAATATCAAATCCGTTCGTCACCTTGCTTAATGCATAATACACTCTTTTCTTCTTATCGGGCCCATTGCTAAAACACCTTCTCATTGGCTGTTACCCAGTTGTCACTTATTGTAGAACCAAATATAGCGATGACAGATTTATTTAGGCGATTTAGTGTTTAGTCAAAGGCCGTCAATTGCATAGACAGTGACAGGAAATAACACAATGTTGTATTCAAAATTTTCATTCTAAAGTACATTTCACACCAAAGCTCTTTAAACGTTACCAAATTGTTGTTGCTTGAGTTTTGAATTTTTCAACTAGTTTCGTCGAAATCAACAACAAAGTGAAAAATCTGTTTATTTTTAAAGCAATCACTAACTCTGATTTCCAGTATGCAAATAGTCCAGTAAGTTTCCTGTTTCAGGTAAAATAAATGTCTGATACTTGTTTTCAAGTTTTAGAAATTTGGTCTTTGTAAAAAATTCTTTCAATATTTCGCTGGCGAAAGTCTTTTCGGCTTCTACAAAACTCTAATATTCTTTTTTTCATTCTGTCAAAATTTAGTTACCTGATGTTTTCTTTCTATATTTTGCCATTACTACTCCGAATCAATACGCTCTTTTAGATAAAAAAAAAATCAAGACAAACAGGAGCAAAAAATCGATTTCAAAACTTTGATTTATGATCTTTTTTTCTATGGCGTATTCACTGCTTACAGTAAAACTCTGTCACCGCAAAAACATTGTATTTTGTCTTTGTGACATTAGATACTGTTTTATTGGACTGGTAGTGGTAAAGGAAGTTAAACTAACGCGGAAACCGGAGCAAAAACTTCCTGCACACTTCAAATTCTATGGGAACTTGTAGTTTAGGTGCAAAAGAATAATAAAACGCCGACATTGATGTTCTTCATAAGAATCAGTGAAGAGACGAAGCCTTGCAGGTGATATTTTAATATCCAAGGTCGTGTTTTCAATTGTCATTAGTCCCTATTATTCTTTTGGCGTATTGGCTATTCTTTATTCTTTTACTTTTCATCTGATCAAAGTTCCTTTAAAAGGTTAAATTTTTTTCTCTCAATATTTGTGGAAGTTATTCTCAAACATTCGAGCACTTGTAATTTCAATAGCTAAATATAGTCTTTATGTCAAAAGGACGTGAAGTTAACCTGCACGTAATTCAAACTATACTTCGAATGCCGGCTTACTATTCTAAGCAAGACAATGTCAACTTGCAAGAAGGATTGAAAGCTATTCTTTACAGATACGATAAAAAAGCTAAAATCAATGACTACGTGATGGAGTTTAAAACAGGTGGCACAAAGTTCCATACTTTACTCTTAAGCGACTTTATGCTGAGAATTCGTTTTAGAAATACACAGTGGTTTAGTTCTCATACAAACTAATATGGCTTCGGCTGAATTCTCAAAGAAAAAAGTTATCGAACTAAATGCAATGTGTTTGTGATTTGATGCAGAACCTTCGTACTGATAATTCTGATTGAATATATTGTTGATTGACAGTGCCGAGTTGCGCGTCAAAATCTCGTTCTACTTGTATACGTTAGTTCCTGCCTTTGTTTTATTATCTGTTATTTTCTCACCTATTGTCATCTTCTCTCGCATTTGCACCATTTTGACACCTTCATTTTACACTATTTTCAAAAGCAAAAGTGGGGTAAATTCGAACTTTTGTTTACTCTGAACTTAATCTCGACTACTGATTAACCAGTGTCGAATTGATTTTCATCTTAATTTTGCGTCAGCCCGAGGACACTGGAGGCAACAAATTTGGAATTTATTTGCTCTTCATTGTATTATTACTTTTATAAAATCCAGCTCGCAATAGTTAAATAAATATCATGTGTTTTGCTCAACAAAAGGAGGAGGAGCTAAAGATTAAATGTCTGCAATTTTCGAATTTTCCCTGCTTTAACCCGCGATTTTGAATAGCTGTTTTACTTCTTGATACTAAACATTAGAAAGAAAAACACAAATCAATATTGATTTGACACAACAATTTTCTCTGGGCCGTTGTACACAAATTCGTAAATAATTTGATCGTATTTACATTAACTCCGTCAATATTGACAAAAATCATTTCGTTCGTTTGGTCAACGAGGTAACCGCAGCAACAGTAGAAGAGGTAAACTTTACTTTGGCTTAAAAGAAAAAATTGTCCTTATCTTTCTTAATTTGCTACTTTCATTTCAACACAAAATGTTTACGTCCTTTAGCTCTCTAGATTTCTATTTCTGTTTCTCAGGTAAGAAACTATTATACAAAAATCTAACATACCACAGCAACAAAAGTTTTTAACAGCATGTCATGGAAAGTTCATAGATGTTTTAAGGAAGAGAAGGGACTTTATTATAACCACATGATATGAAGCCAATTTTAAAGTGAAGCTCTCAGTGTGACAAAATTTATTCACCACTATTTACAATCATATACACTCACTATTATTTTGTTTCAGTGACTCTTTTCAAGGCCACAGACTAGAAAGTTCTCCACGAAAAAGAGATGTCCGTTTGTTTATCTCATTTAGCATATAATCTATAATCTATTTTACACAATCATTTACGTGTTTCTAATGGAAATTCTCGTCTAGTTAAAAACTGAAATTTACAATAAAAATTGGATAAAATCTTTTCATTTGTTGTTTCTCGAGTGAGCACAAGTGCCATGCTCTTTGCTCTGTCTTCACCAAGTACAATATTATGCTAGAACCTTGAAAGCATGTTTTTGTAAGATTCTAGCTTTGATGGTTTCTGAAGTTAAGACAGTTTTGCATCTGTGAACTTGACAGTTGAGTAGAAGTGTTCAAAGAAGCCGTACTTAGTTGTGGGGGCGAAGTTTGATTCACGTGTAAATCCTGTTGAATCGAGGCTGAAATCGTATTTTGCGAGCCAGAAGAGGACTTAGGAGATTTCGACAAAGATTGAGCATTGCATTTTTTCCACTTCATCCGTCGATTCTGAAACCATATTTTGACCTGTCTTTCTGTAAGGTTGAGCTGACCGGCCATTTCTGATCTCCTTTCTTTCGTAAGGAAGTGATTGAAGTGGAATTCTTTCTCGAGTTCGAGAAGCTGTTTTCGTGTGTACGCAGTGCGTTTGCGTTTTCCTTCCGTTCCTCTGCTGCTCCAAGTAGTATTTCCTAAAAAGAAACAAAATCTCCCATCAGCCGATGTATGCAAATCGTTACAAAAACATTTAAAACGTCAAAAGAAAATTTAAGTTAAATCACGCTTAAAGACTTTATATCATAATCGTCACACCTTAACGGTTAACTGCAGTTTGATGGATCTTTTAAGATACTCAGCCGAAATAAAATATGACGGGGTATTCTAAACAATCTAGAACACGAAACAAACATTTTAGAGCATTTTCGACAATTAGGTTAATTCTTATTTAATGCTTGACGTTTGTTCATAGCTAAATCGGCCGCTGTATTATAGTTCCTGTCACTGCAAAGCCTGGTAGCACTTCTAAGTTAGTATATTTTGGAAAGACAAGAACTAGCATCGTTACCTGCTGATGCGTTATGCCACCAATTTTCGGGAGCCGTGCTTTTTAACCAGGCATATTGATGAAAGGAACAGCTCTGGTTTGGATCTTGAGTTGAGAAGTACGGAGCATCCATAGGCGCATTCGGTGTAGCAGGACTTGGGTTAGGAATCTGTGAATGCTGAAACGAGGGCGCCTCCGTATTGTAGCCATTGACTTGAGTGTGACTCGCTTGAGATGAAATCGACATGAAATTTGGTAACGCGTTTTGATTATAATAGCTCGGCGATTGCATTCTGCATGGGGAGTAGGAATAATCCAGAGGAGGCTGTTGATTTAGTGTAGGTTCTTTACTTGGTATGTTAGACCCATAGTAGGGGTAAGTTTGTGACTGCATTGCGCCTAGGCTCATCGTAGTGGATATGGGGAGAGAATGCTCGAACTGAGGTATTTATAATTTGCCGGAAACTTATAAATAATGTAAAACGCCAGACAAGCGTGACGTTGTACGTCACCTGTGCATAACGTCCACTAAACGCATTATTTGGTTTTGAAAGTTTTAATTAAACTAAAAGCCCCAATTCTACGCACTGGTAGAAATAGGACTTTTAAAGAAATTTTTCGCCTCTGTGGCCACGAGTTGTTAGATATAGGTACCACGAATGTCATTACTTATAAAAACTGATAAGTTTGAAAATTAATAAACGAATTCAGCAAACACCCCAATTTTGATATTGAGTCTCTGAGCGAACTTATAAATACCAAAGCAGACAATTTTTTCTCTTTGTTTCCTTTAAAACTTATTTTCAAGTTCTGCGTAAAAAGCAGTTGGCAAAAACGAAAGCTTCACAATTCATCATTTTCTTTTGGTCGGGATTCTATAGCAGTGTGTTCCGCAAACGGCTGGCATTGTGCTATTCCAAATTTCTTTTGTCATCTACAAACTTACGAAACCCACATAACCCTTGCAAACTAGCCGTAATTAATAAAAAATTCTCCGAGATTTTTGATTGTTTTTCTCAATTTTTTTTATCGGCAGATTTTGTAGTTTACATCTGTCTAGTATTTAAACAATAAAAGCTCCAACATCCTGTCCTTTAAATATTTGTCGAGAGACAAAATATGCTTTATAAAATGAAGACCTACTAATAAATTAAATTCGAGAAATTTACTCGAGGTACAATGCATAAAACGGTCAGAACTGCAATTATCTCTGCGTGCACAGAGGAGAGAAAACGATCAAGCCAAGCTCACGACTGATGACAATTTAAGATCACCATAAGTTTTTAGTCTGCTTTATTAGTCGCAGTTTTCAACCTTAGCTTGCTTGCTGTTTTAAAGCGCTGTTAATGTTTTAGTTGCTCTACTTTTTTTAAAAGTTTCGGCTCAGCGTCGATATGTCTCAGTATTAATCCAAGGTGTGAACAAAGGCCTCCCATTCAGAATGAATAAAGGCACAGAACAATTGAGGCTATATAACGCTAATGAAAATCTTTTGAAAGATTGGACACGAAAACAACACTAAAAATTTGGTTGCAGCGGCAAAAAAAAGCATGAACAGAAAGGCCTTCTTCGAAGAAATATCACAAAAAATGTAAATATAGGGCATGAAATATGAAAAGAGAATAATTCTGTAAGAGTAATATATTCTAGCTCTCTATCCGTTGAATACTGTTAATTGATTATACGAATTCAACGTAATACAATTTTACAAAAGAGGGTTTTCTTAATCTGACTTTTTTGCGGCTTTGATCCACAAATTTCCAACCGTTTTGATCCCTCTAAAAATACAATAACCACCCTTTTGTTGAATAATTCTCTTTCGAATCAGTTTTGCATGGTCGGCGGAAAAAAGGGAAGCGATGTTTTCTTTTCTTTTCTGTTTAAATTTTGTGGGAAATACATCACCGTAGAGAGAGTGTCTGTACTCTAAAACAAAGTGTTACGAAACTCCAGGAAGTAAACTTTGGCAAAAGATTCAGTTTTACCCTCTCCACAGGTGTAAATTCACCACCTGATAATTTTTTTATTTATTTTGGGTCTAATTCCAATTGACGATATTATGAATATATTATGATTTCATCCTAAATCAAACTAGTATTATTCATTAGGGCCAAGTACACATCTTTTACGCTGGGTTAGTATTACTTTTCCTTCTTTTGATGCCGTGAGGATAAAACTCAAATCAAGACACTACTGCAAACATAATTTAGGTAATATTTAATTTAGGTAAACTTTGGCGCTTACTCGTATCAGACAAAGGAAAGCTCCAGAGCTACCATAATGCCCCATAGAAACTGGACTGTTAAACAAAAACACTTGTCCCAAACGGACCCATTTAGGCGCACTTTCATGAAGAAATTGCGCGGCGATTTTCCCTCTTTGGACAGAGCCGCGGGCTATCTTGTTTACTTGTGACCAGTTTAGAGGAAGTCATAAAAACCAAAAAGTGTAAACATAGATTTTTCAGAGCTTGTAATCAAACTCCTGTCGGAAGCAAGTAAATTTTTTGTTGTTGCGACAGCTTGTACTCATAAATTCTACAAAAGTTCTGGTTGTCCGGAAATCCTATTCAAGTTAACAAGCGTTGAAGTGGTTCGATATGTACAAACCAATATTTGTTCTGTTCTGAATGGCAAGGTGTGTTTCCGCTGACCTTACAACAGCTCCTCCCTGCAATTTATGAAACAATACCCTTGACAACTTTTAAATATTTATTAAGCAATTTGGCACTACTAATCCTGAAAGATCCATTTAGTAGGACTTGTACAATGGCTCTTTTTGATTCAGGCCTAGCGTTCTCGTATCGTGAGCAAAGTGGACAGAGGTGAGAGAGGGGACAATCACCTTGAACGCGTTGAGAATTTTGTTTTAATGAAGTGTAGGACTCCCCTGTAAAGAGCCGAATAACAATGTGCCACACGCCAAGCAGTGTGATTTAGAGCTTAAGGATTATTTTCGGTGCTACGCGGGAGTTCGCTTATTTAATGATATTGTTATGCATAGGCACTGTATTCTGACGAAATTAGAGCTTTTGTTTAAATAAATGGCAAAGCAATGGCTGAATAGAGTGAGTACAGCATAAAGCACCTTAGATTTGTTGTTGTTTTTTTTAATATTAGAATAAACAAAGTCTTTTAGGCGCGAAATATTCCCGAACTTTCATCAGATAGATAAAAAACCAATTTTAACTCTTCATAAATTGCTTTCGTGTTTAATATTTTTTTCGGCTTTTGCCTTCATGCGAGACGTAGATTAGCTTAAATTTTCGAAACCGAATTTTGATAAAAAAAGTAATTTTATTACGGCCATCTGCGGTGTACAGCACCAAGATCGTAAAAGATTTAACTGGGTGGTACAGATTGCCCTTTGGGGTTTAGATAACAGCTTCAAGAAAAAAAGACCGTGGTTTTCAAAACAGCTTAATAACGTAGTCTAAACGCACCATATCATTAAACACTTATGGAAATAAGCTCGTTCTGTTAGTAGTTGTCTTAATGGATAAGTATGGAATATAACATAAAAGCTTGATCAGATGCTATCTGACTTGAGTTTACGCTCACTTGGTTTTGACGCCCACGTCTATCTAAAACTTATCGAAGCATGGCCATTCGCCTTACCTCATCGGTTCTGCACTAGATTCTATTTTTTGCAACTTTTCCTAAAACTATGATTAGGTTGTTTTTTCCCCTTAAAATTACAACATGATCGTTGTTTGCATCACAATATTTAAACTTTTTTATAAAACAGCAGTTTAAAGGCTTTACATGACATTAATTCTATACATTGGTTTATCTAAAGCTGTATTCGTGATCTTGTTAGTAGTTGGGGTCAGGATATTTATATTCGACCACAACGGCTGCTTGATCAGGTATTCCCTCCTTCAGAAATTTCACATAGTTGTCGGTTACAGCACTTTAAAAGGTTTTTCTAATACATGACGGAGATCTCGTATTTCCAAGTTAAGTTTCAAACTTTTATTGGTATTTTTTTACAAAACGTTGTTGAAAAGTTTTTCCTTTGTTTGTAGCTGGTTTTGCCATGGAAACGCTGAACCAAATATTACTTGAACCGCAAACTGTAACTGCACAATTTCTACAATAAAAGTGAATAATAACGATTAAAAAGACTTATAAATTCTATTAGATATGTGTTGTCCAAGAGGTAAAGACGTTTCATTGTTTGCAATTCTCCTTGGTATGGTCAGAATAAGAAATTCTGTACTTTTGCCGGTTTTTTTCAGCTCAAAAATGTATAGATATTTGAACTCCCTTCAACTTCTTTACTTTAAGAAAGATTGTGAGATGGAATTAGCTTGAAACACGTTTAAATTCATTAAGTACTTTCACCAATGTTTTTCATTCAAACTTTTGATATTTTATGTAGAGTTACCTAAAAAATTGAAAATGAGAAAATTAGTTTAAACATTTGAAACTTGAAACTAAAAACTTTCTTAAATTGTTCATGTATGCTTTGAGATATGGAAATCCATTCCAGTGAGTTCGTTATTAGAATACTACATTAGAATACTACAGTTTCAATAACATTTTAATAAAGAAACTCTCTCTCTATCTTGTGATTTCAACAGACTATTCTTTAAAAAGAACCATTTTTCTTGTGCTGCACTGAAGTTATTCGCAAGTATTTAAATTCAGGCAAAAACAAATATTATGATTTGCCGCGGTTTTACCAAACCTAATCTTCTTTTCTTGGGTCACCAAGATTCAATAGGATATTTTAATTTTAGATAGAGTTTAGTAACTGATAAACCAGTTCTTTGAAAATTTTATTTTTCTCGATTGTAAGGTAATATTGTAAATCACCGAAACCATTTGTCGTGTGATTGATGGAGATGCTATTTTGTTATTCAGGCCTGTCAGTAAATCTGTTATTGCGCTTCATCTGGGCAAAGAATAACATGTAGTATGGCTAAGCTATTTCTTTTTTATCACAAAGTGCAAGCTGATGTTGTAGGGAGGGTTCGTCCATTAACTCGTCGTTTAAAGTTAAAAACTTACAAAAAATAGTTTTTTGTTATTCAAATTTTAACAAAAAAAGCAAGAGAAGTGATTGTCTTACTTTCCATTTTTGTTTTTAACATAAACACTTTTAAGCCAGATTCTTTCTAGATGATGGGGAAAATTTATTTCTGGATTGATGCCAAACGTTCCTGTTTACGAACATTTGCTTCGGGTCTTAATTCAGTAAAAGACGGTCAATACCGAAATCTGTGGCAGGGCTTCGCAGGTTTTTGCTAGCGATACCGAAGAACGATATTAATACAATTGCTGGGCTTATTTCAGGGAATCATTGAGTTTATCCACTCTGGGTTAATCCTCAATAAACTTTATTGTTATCCAGACGAAAGGTTATACTAGAGATGTTGTGAAAAACACCTTTCAGAGAATAACTATTTTCTTTTTCAGTTAAAACCTGTTGTTGTATTAGTACAGGAGTTGCTTTTACAAACCCAAGATAATATCTTAACATTTACAACGACACCTTTATCATACTTACAAGAGAAAATAAGGCCATATGCTCCACTCAAAGCTTAGGAAAAAGTCACACGAACACGTTCGAAAATCTTATTTAACGCCAGTCCTTCAAGAATGTTCTGCTGAATTGATAAAAACTTTGTTAAAAAAATTATTTATTTTAATCTAAGGCCAGTTTTAATTGATAAGGAATTGTTAACCGTTGAGATATTGGAGAAATAGATGAAAACAGAAAGAAACGAAACAAAATTTGACTATGTAAAAAGAAAAAAAAATTGGTCAGGAGCGTTCATGCAAAGACAATCCTCGGTGGCAAGCTGACCACAAGTTCTTCAGACTACTGAATTACTCAGTGATCTTAATGAACAATACAAACAGAAAAAAACATGAAAATTTTGTCTCTTTACTTCAAAACGTTCTGTTAGTCAGTTTTAAGCGACCGCACGACGCCAACAAAATCACCAATATCGTTGAGACTAGCCTATGTCGCTGTGAGAATCTAGATAATGTCATGTTATGCTTAGTGTAGTAAAACATTTGAATGGGTAATATCTTTTCAGTTATGAAATCTATTCAACATAAAACCTGCTGGGTTATCTTATCTTGTGTTCTTCCCAGGAGCCAAGTAGTGTAACCCTTAAAGTTAATAGGCGTTGATTTTTTTAACCCTCGGTGTTATGACAGAACCTGTGAGAAGCACGACTTTCTGAAAAGGCAAACACTATGTTGTTAGTGTTCCTATGTTATAATATCATCCTTAGTTATATCCAAAACCAAACGCTTTTTATTTGTATTTTAGACTTCATTCTTAAGTTTAACTTAACTTCTCCTCTTACGCTTTTGTATAGCGAAAACGAACAGTGAACTCACAATATAAATTTAATTCCTTTAAATTCTGTTAACTAAAAATACATTAACGACAAAAAGGTTTTTGAAACTAAAAAAGTTGTGGTTGCTAAGAATATGGAGCAGCGATCCAAATCGGCTCTAGGAAAGGCAGATGTGTCTAAAAGATAGTTGAATTGTACTATTGCTCTGATCCTCGTATGTATACGTTGCCCCACGAGATCCCAAACTTTAAGATTTGAAGAAGTTCACCGGCTTTTAAATTTTAATTGTAATCGCAATTGTAAAGAAAGACATTTATAAAGAAAGACAAGACAAGGTCCTTTCGGACATTGACTTAAACAACTGTTAATTTATAGTGCTCATATTGTTAAAACACACGAGTGCTGACTAGTTAAACAAACGCTTGAGCGTTCCTCGGAATGTCGCATTTACTCTACATTCTATATGTGTTTTTCAATGAAAAGAAATCATACAAGTTGAAAGGACATGTAATACTACCGAGGGACCCTTCAAAATTCGCCATGAGACTGCATTGCTACAAAGGGCCTTGTTTCACTTAGTGATAAAGCTTAGGATTCTATTTCTATTATATTTGCAAAAGGCTAGTTCAGTTTTCACTTAGTTGAAATCGCATTGTTACGAGAAACTGTTATCTCTAAAACACAAAAGCGCAATGTGTGGCTAAGGGAGTTAACAAAAACATAACTCGCCGTTCCTCAGAAAAGTGTTTTACTGTGAGAAAAACACCCAACTCTGCATCTGTCATCTCAATTTCATAACATCGCAAAACCTTCCCATGCGAAAGGATCAAAATGTTTTATTGCATCGAAAGCAATGTCGCTGGGGCAAAATTAAAATTTTTAGATTTTAGATGAATTTTATTGATTTAGGAGGGTCTTTGGCTTCCGTGCTCATTTTAATTAAATTTTGGAAAGTTGAAATTAACTAAATTAATCAGTGAGCAAAACGTCTCTGTCCTTGATTAATGGCTTCTTATTTTTTGAACGTAGAATTTCCGTTATTATGGCAGAGCTAAGATTAAGCTGGCACATAATGGCGGATCCATGTTTGTCTGTTTTGCTTCAAACGTGTGCAACTGCTGAGTAAAACGCAAACATTAGGGTGTCGGTATAGTTGTTAATGGCCCATTTCAACAATACTTTAGGCAACTTATCTCATGAATTGGCAATGGCATCCTTGTAATTAAAAACCTATTAAAGGAGAAAACCACGGCTTCTACGGAACTATCACCGTCGAAAATGACCTGAAAGTCGTTTTTACGGCAGGCTCTTGGAGAGAATTACAGATACTTAATACAATATGTATGCCATTTTGTAAAATTTGGGAGCACACGGCCGGAAACGATTTTAAATTTAATTTTCTTATAACTCAGGAATGAAAATGAAATTAAAATCGGAAAACAAATACTTAAGACAGCAAAACTAAAGAATCATTCTACAAACACTGACAAACAGGATAAATGAAGAATGGTTAAAACAACACAACGATATGTTAAATGATTTTTTCTTATTTTAACAATCTTAAACTCAAACATTTTGTGAAAGGGATGGTCAACCTTTACCTGCTCAGATATGTGTAAATACTAATAAAAACAGATGTAAAAAACAAAAGATGCTTTCTAATATTATTGCTCTCTAACTTGAAAAACTATAGTCGAAGTTGAATTCGTTTAAATCCAGTCAGATTGTCAATTTTAAAATGTAATAGCTTAACATGAAGCAGGAAAACATGTCGGTGTTTTTCAAGACTTAAGTTTGAAAACACAATGGCTGTTTGCGGTTTGAAACTTGTGGAGATTTTGAAGAGAATAAGTAAAGCTGGAGATTCGCAACATTTTCTTTTTAAGATAAACTAGCACAGCATGAACACGAGTTAGATAAAGCAAGTAAAACTTACTCCTTCACCCTCTTTTTGCAGATTTACTGATTTCAACGCTATATCATCAATTTACCTAACTGCAATTTAATTTAGAATCAGCAAATACTTCAAATTTTAAAACAACTTTTCACATTGTTGCCGCCGATTTCATACACCGCCCATTGTAGTCCATATGTGAGTAATTGAAACAGGGATTTGAATTAAAGTACAATGGCTTAAACACAACACACCTTAGGCAATTTATAGCATAACCTATTTTACAGGCTAATAAAAAAACTTCTACCCAAGAAGAAAACCGCTTCGTGTAAGGTTACACATTCTTAAAATAAAGTATTCTAATCGAAAAGTGTGCATTGATTTTGAATTTACTTGTTCAGAGATACAAATTTACCACAGGTAGATCTACGAACAGCAGAAGTTACGCCTAACAGACAAAGACAAGGCGTTTTAATTAAGAAGTAAACACAGCTTTCTGTTGTTGTTTTTTTCTGGCTTTCGATAAGACTACTTAACAAAAGCGTAACTGGATTCAAATCTGTTTCTTGGAGAGTCTGAGAATCTGCAACAGTCTTCAACCATATTTAAAAAGAAGTTTGTGATATCCTGATAGAGCAAATTATTTCCTGGCCTTGCTGAGAGCACTATCGACATGTTTTTGGAACTGAAACGATGGAGAAATCAAACTGTCCAGGATCTCCGAATAGTTAGAATATCCGAAAGTAAATCTCTGTGGTACCAACTTGAATACAAAGAAACTTTCTTCCTCACATTGTCTTGAAACTTGCGCCATATATGCAACAGTAAAGAATTGAACCAAGCACTCCTGAACTATCTAAATTACTCTATCACACAAAATTCACAGCTTTCAAAGCGGCTTTCATTGTAGAGTAACGAAATGAGGACAGGACATAACTAAGTACTGTATACGTACCGTCAGTTTACTGACAACAAGGTTATACTGTATGAAGTAGTAACATTTCTTTTACACTGGATCACCCGATCGCAATGGCAATAAAACGATTCTGAGTGTCTTTATGCCGTCTGTTGAAATGAGCTTGTATACGAGTCTCCATGAAGAGTTGCTGAAGAAAATAAATACCAAACAAGAGTCGAATTATCTTTTTATAGTAGATCAAACATAAAACGACACTCATTTCTTCGTAATTTTGGTTGTATTGCTAGTAATTTTCGCACCATGGCAGATATAGAAGCATTTAGTTGCAATTACTAAGCCATTACACTGTTATGATTTTTACAATAAAACAAACAGCCAAAATGCGTTTCACTCTGTAAATCATCTTTTTAGCAAAACCTAACGACTTGTTAGAGCAATAGACCAATGCTAACTCTTAATAAACAACCTAAATCAGATCAAAATACTGCATCTTGAGAATTATACCAGGCACTTTGTAAGATTTATTGCCTCCAAAATGAGTCGTTTCTAAAGAAAGCTATACATCGTTTCCTTGCAAACACGTTTAAGTAGCCCTAAAATCTACTGGGATTACCAATTTGCGAGCCTTACGATGATGATGTTTGATAGAACTCTCTAGCAAATACCCTGTGCGTCATGAATGAACATTCGTTGCCTCGAAGATACAAACATCAATTAAAGATGAAAGCGATTGCTTCTTTTCAGCTTTATTGAATGGCTAAAATGATAGAAGTGTCTTCTAGTCCTACCAGATTCAGTTGAGATCAAAGTGTTGGAACATGTTAACTGACTTTTGCCATTGCTTTGTAATTCTTCGTTTTCAATACTGAAGAACTGACAACCGATTTACAGTTAATTAAAATTTTGTTTTAGACTAGGTAAAAGGACATGTTGCGTTATAATTCAGCAGTACTCCGCCGAAGTAAGTTGAATGCGGAAAGAAAAATGACACTATTCTGTCCAGATTCTGAAAAGATTAAAACGCTGACACTAGAAATTATTTCTTTTTGTCACTACGTCATATACACAGAAAATCAAAACATGTGGGCTTTCTAGAACAAAAAAAAAATCAAATGCGTATCTGTAAAGGGATGAAAATTTGGCTAATTCAATTAAACATCACCACTTTCGGGAAACATATAAATATAGTCAAATTCCCAATCGACACAAAGAGAAAAAAAAATAATATATTTTGGATGAAATTTTTTATTTTTTGTATAAATGTGTTGTTACTTATTCGTGTCTGCAGTGCCATCTAAAAATGTTAACAATTTCGTGTACTGATTTTTGCCTTGTATATCGTATTTCCTCGAATAAACGCCGCGGCATTTATTAAATTTTTCATGATTTGGGTGCGGTATTTATTCGAGGACAGAGTTTATTTAAAATGCTGTTTATTTTTTTAAACAACCAACCGTAACTTAACTTTAAAAAGTAGAAAAAAATGATACAATTATTTGTCTGGCCGTACTGATCAAGCTTTACAGTTTTAAAACTACAACTCAAGTTGTTGCGCTTGTAAACGCGTACTGAGAAATCAGATAAAGTTCGATGTTGCGGATTTTTGTCTGTGCCTTTCAAACTTTAAACTTACAGTTAGTTAAACAACTCCGCTCTAGCTAAATCCTTTTACGAGCCAAAGTGGCCCATTGGAGCCGGCGCTTATCTCCGGTTTCTATAGTGTTAAGCGGATGAGAGTCATTG
>JAODFW020959211.1:0-10687 GCA_027575235.2 Palythoa mutuki
GTGTAAAGTAGGGCGGAGTAGAGCAGAGCAGAGCAAAGCAAAGCAGAGTAGAGCAGAGTAGAGTAGAGCAGAGTAGAGTAGAGCAGAGTAGAGTAGAGTAGAACATAGAAGAGCAGAGTAGTGTAGACCAGAGCAGACTAGAGCAGAGCAGAGTAGAAAAGAGCAGAGCAGCGTAGAGCAGAGTAGAGCAGAGTAGAGCAGAGCAGAGTAGAGTAGAGCAGAGTAGAGTAAAAAAGAGTAGAGTAGAGCAGAGTAAAGCAAAGTAAAGCAAAGTAGAGAAGAGAAGAGTAGAGTAGAGAAAAGCAGAGTAGAGTAGAGCAGAGTAGAGTAGAGTAGAGCAGAGAATAGTAGAGTAGAGTAGAGCAGAACATAGTAGAGCAGACAAGAGAAGAGAATAGCAGAGTAGTGTAGAGTAGAGTAGAGTAGAGTAAAGGAGAGTAGAGAACAGCAGAATAGAGCAGAGTATAGTAGAGTACAACAGAGCAGAGTAGAGCAGAGCAGAGTGCAGCTGAGTAGAGTAGACAAAAGCAGAGCAGAGTAGACAAGAGTAGAGCAGAGTGGAGCGGAGTGGAGCAGAGTGGAGCAGAGTGGAGCAGAGTGGAGTCGAGTAGAGTAGAGTAGAGCAGGGTAGAGTAAAGTAAAGTAGAGTAGAGTAGAGTAGAGTAGAGTAGAGTAAAGTAGAGTAGAGAAGAGCAGAGTAAAGTAGAGTAGAGAAGAGCAGAGTAGAGTAAAGTAGTTTAGAGTACGATAGGGTTGAGTAGGGCAGGGTAGAGTAGAGAAGAGCATAGTAGAGTAAAGTAGGGTAGAGCAGAGTAGAGCAAAGAAGAGAACAGCAGAGTAGAGTAGAGCAGACTAGAGTGAGTAGAAGAGAGTAGAGAAAAGCAGAGAAGAGCAGAGCAGGGTAGAATACAGAAGAGCAGAGCGGAGATGAGTGGAGCAGAGTAGAGTAGAGTTGAGCAGAGCAGAGCAGATTAGAGTAGAGAGGAGTAGATTAGAAACGAGTAGAGTACAGTCAAGTAGGGTACTTTATTACTCTATTATTACTCACTACCTCCCCGAAGTTATTTTCAGGTACATGTAACAATGATAATATATAATAATTAACCTCTAAAAATTGACTAAAATTAACATGAATCAATAGTAAACTATTCGAATTAGTCTAAAAGTATGTTTCGCTCACAGACAAAATGCTAAAAAATCTATTGTAAGTCGTTTCTTAATTAAAATTTTGAAATGTTTTATATTTTTAGCTGATTTCTCTATCTCTAATAAATTGGCTTAGGAGTCATTAAAAATTTTCTGTCCTTAAATTTTGCATTGTTCGTAAAATAACTTATTATAGGAAACTTAGTAATGCTCCATGAAATTAACGCGAATCATTAAAATTTGTGTTAGTTTAAGTTGCATTAATTTTGTTGAGCGTTAATTTCCGCGATGTTAATTAGATGCAGCGTTAATTTCCGCGCTCTTAATTTCCAGTATTTTATAAACCCAATTTTGGAACCTGTTCAAGCATTCGTGACACCTAAAAGCATTAACTACAAGCTAAAGGAAAGGATAGTATTTTATCGGGGTGGAGATCAGCCGGTATCATGGACTGCATGAAAAACGTTAGAAATGACCAGATTCTGTTAAGTAACCCTACGTTTAGAATTCTGTGTACTGTTGTGTTGAGCACATCATTCAGTTTTGTTCTGTTTTAAATTTTTAACGTTAAGTGTTGAAAAAATTTGTTCCAGTTTTTACCACCAACTGTGTCTTAACCGTGTTAATTTTCTTTATTGTGAAATTCTACCTCCTCTTTCGCGTTAATTTTCTTTATTCAAAGTCGTTTGCCATTAAATTCGCATTAATTTCCAATACCTTAATTTCATGGAACATTAATTTCCTATAATAAAGTATGTCTTCCTGAATTTAAAAATATGTCTTTCTGAATTTTGCTATGTTTGTAAAATATCTCTTGCTGAACTTTGCTGTGTTTTAAGATTATCTCTCTCTGAATTTAAAAATAACCTTTTCTGAATTTTAATGTTTGAAAATTATCTGTCCCTAAATTTGCGGTATTTGTAAAATCTCTCTTCCTGAATTCAAAAGTATCTCTGAAGTTCTGAATTAACTGGCAAATTTTAGTCAAAATGCAAAAATAGCCATAATTTTGTATATTTCACATTCTATGCATCTCTATCATTTCAGGTTATCTCAGAATAGGCTTAGGAGTCATCAGAAATAGTTTTGGAAAAAGATTTTACCACTCAGATTTTGCCCGATTATATTGATTAACTGATATAATCTGTTTTTTTAAGGACTCTTGAGCAGAGAGCCCAAAGACTGTTCAGCACAAAAGGTACTGTACCCACCACATTTATTTATTTTCTAGCAAAATAGCAAGACTACCTGCTTGTACAGGGATGATGTTAATGCAAAAACTGTGCATTTTTTTGCAAAATATTTTTTAAAAAAGCATTAGATACCAAGATCTGTACACGACCACTAATTTGGGTGATATCAGTGACATGTGCTGTTATTGCAGGCAGCACTACAGGATTGAGGAGTACAAGAATGTGTAATAACAGTACACAGTGTAAAGCTTATCAAATGCAATTTATTGTGCTTGAAGTTAATTACTTGTGACTGTTTACTGGTTGTCGAAAAAAAGTGTATAAATAGTAGTATTGTATAAATAGAAGTTGTTTTCGTTATGATTTTTTTTCCTCCTCTGATTGAGCTCAGTGGTTCAAAAGAGAACTTGTAATAATTTGTAAAATTCTGATTGTGTGTTTGTATTGGATTACAGGAGTGCCTTTGGATAAACTTGACCCTGCTCTGTTTGCAAAGTCGAAGGCCGGGAAAGGGAGGTGAGAAAAATGATCAGTTAAGCAAAAAGTGCTACCTTGTTCATTTCTGTGAACATAACACAACACAGAATCTTTAACATCTGTATTGTTAAATTATGTCTCCATAATTAACATTGTTATAAATTATTTTTTGTGATATCAGGGTTTCAATTAACTTTTTAGGGGCATAGCTAAAAAATTTAGGCTGCGGCTAAAAAAATTGTGATTATAGAAAGCCCCGGCTAATTGTTACTCGGAACACCCATGCCCCCCTCAATTGCACTGGAGAAAGCCTGTGAAGCTATGGCAAATATTCCTCAAAAGTCAAGAGTGCAACAGCAAAATTCGCCGTTCGCCGGCCCTTAGCTGAAACCCTGGATATGAAAGTTTGTTCTACAGCATATTACACTCACCGAATTAAGAGTAGGGTAGTGATCTCAGTTTTGTGATATGTCTGTTTTACTGGGGCATTTCCTGTTTCAAATATGTGTGAGCCATTGTAGCGGACTACTTAAGACCCTCAACTGCTAAACTATGTACTCTACTTGTAAAGCACTTAGAACAGTGATGAGTAAACACTATATAAGTTGTTATTACCACTATGATCATTATTATGATTATTATAGTGTACGGTAAGTTGTGAGTTTGATTCCCATCAGGAGCTCGGTTTTTTTCCAAGTTCTGTCTCTGCACAATTTCAGATATTTATTATATGTATATATAGACTATATTTCACGTGACTGTGTGATGCAGTTAATAAGTGTGTGCTTGACACATATGCCTTGGCATTCAAGTGAAATGTGTGACACAGTCCCTGTCTCATAACCCAATTGTGACCTTGCTCGCAATATGAATTCCCATAGCTCAGTGGTAGAGAGTCCGACTAGTGTAGGGAAGGTCGTGGGTTCGATTCCCATCACGGGCTCGTTTTTTTTTTCGAGTTCTGTCTCCGCACAATTTCAGATATTTATTATTATTATTATTATTATTATAATTCTGAGATGTTTTTAAATCTACACATTAATTTCTTATTCATTTGGTCATTCAACCATATAAGCAAAATCATAAAAGAGAAATATTGAATATTTGCATTGTGCTGTCAACAAGAACCAAGTTAACTGACCAACTTCCTATGTGAGCACCTGTACCTCAGTGTGTCATGGGTTCCTATGTGAGCACCTGTACCTCAGTGGGAAGAGCATCTGACCGGTAATCAAAGGGTCATGGGTTCCTATGTGAGCACCTGTACCTCAGTGGGAAGAGCATCTGACCAGTAATCAAAGGGTCACGGGTTCCTATGTGAGCACCTGTACCTCAGTGGGAAGAGCATCTGACCGGTAATCAAAGGGTCATGGGTTCCTAAAAAAAAAAATTAAGGTTCCTTTGTGCCTGATATACGCAATGTGCCATCAACAAGAACAGAGTTAAGTGATCCACTTTCCTTGTGTTTACCTGTAGATCAGTTGGTTGAGAATTTGACAAGTAATGTGAGGACCACAAGTTCAGTTCAGACACTCACTTTTGGTTAAATAAATACACTTTTAAAAGGGCAAAAGTGTATCTTTTGTTCGTACCTATAATTTTATAGCAAGGAGTGGCCCATAATTATAATCTTAAATATTAAATTATTTTCTGCAGAGAGAATGTAGCGAAACAGAAGGAGATTGCAGCCCTGGAAGCTCAAATATATCATCTTTCTGAAGTTATTGGTGTAAGTTATCTTGCTTCTGTGTATTTTATTCATCATCATCACATGGTGCTCACTACACCAGGAATTCCTGGAAAACTGCTGTCCAGAACTTTGGAATTTTCTTCCAGGACCCTGGAAAACTCCTGGAAAAGCAGATAATTTCCCTGTACTCCTGGAAAACTCCTGGAATTTTGTGGAAAAAATTTAAACAGTTTTTATAAACAAACCAAAACCTGCGGAAGCATCTGACTCACGATTGTATATTGTGCATTTTATCAGTGTAGAATCAATTTCAGGACTTTTTCTGGGGATTTTAGTCCAGGTTTGCCACGGTCCTTGAAAATCCTGGAAAGTCCTGGAATTGAGGGAAAAAATTTCCAGACCCTGGAAAGTCCTTGAATTTGGGTTGTGGTCCTTGAAAATCCCGGAATGAGCAAAAAGTTTCTTTCTTAACTTCCAAAAATAATAAAGATAAGCTGTTTGTTAAAATATTTTTGATGTGACAACATCCAAAAACAAAAACCACAACTCTAGGAGGCTTGATTTTTTACCAGAAACAAAACTTCTAAAGCTTTTTAATATAGTATGCATACTGTTGAAATGATTTTTGAAAACAATGTTGAAAGCATTCAAGTTTTATTTGATCGAGGTCTTGGATTTGCTTGAAAAAGTCCAGGAAAGTCCTGGAAAAGTCCTTGAATTTCACATTCAGTAAATAGTGGCAACCCTGTTAATCATTTTGGTCTTGTTGTACCTCAACTGGAAGGCTGAAGAACGGCTTGATTGTTTTGATGGTGTGGTTGGGTCCTGGAAAAATATATTTTCTACCCTGGAAAACTCCTGAAAAACTCCTAGAATTGTGTTATCATTATTCAGTGAGCACCATGTCATCATTACCATCATCATCCATTTTGTGTCCGTGTCAACTACGTGTGGGTGATATGTTGCATGGTTGCCCTCCACTTTACTTTATCTGGGGCATCTTTGGCTTTGAGGCCACAGAGCTTCACGTCGTCAAGTTTTGTGAGGTCTTCCCTCTTTACAGTACATGACCGTCCACTCAAAGACAAATGATTTTGTTAATCCACTTGGCACTACACGTCGCATGCCCAAACCATCTCATATGCATCTACAATCTACGAAGGCAAGCTTCTTGTACAGACCATCAAGACTAATATTGTCATCTGCCTTTACATGGCTTATCCATCTCAACATTATTGACATGTTAAATTAATATCAGTTTATTTGTTGTAAGGTGGTTTGAATGTTTTACTTTATCCATTATTTGCAAAGGCCATTCATTAAAAGTAAACCAATGTTGTATACAGGAACAAAGACAAGCAACTCATGAGAACGTTGAGAGGAAACAAGCTCGTACTTCAGATGAGTTGGAGGTAAAGTTTAAAATACCCTATTTATTTGAATAATCACCTGGGGTGCTTATTTAATTTTTGGACTTTTCGAGGAGGAGGGGGTGGGGCACTTATTCAAGAAGGATGCTCATTCAAAGATGGGTGCTTATTAAATTTTCACCAACTCAAAACATCTAGTTTCTGTGTGACTGTAGCTGGGTATCTATAGCTTAAAATACAAAATATTGAAAAGCTGAGTTATTAGATTTTCAAGGACCGGTATTTCTTTCATGGGCTCTAATATCTGCAGAGATTTACCCTCCATATGTAACTGGATATTGAATTTGTGGAGGATTTGTCACTATACAATCTTGTGATAATGGCTGTTAAGAAAATCAAATCCTGCTTTCAGCTTAGTCGAGAGAACATTAATGAAACATTTTCTTCCCATAGGAGGAAGAAGAGAATGAAGAGGCAAATGAATCTGAATCAGATGATGAAGAAACAGTTTTATACAATCCTAAAAACCTTCCTCTTGGCTGGGATGGAAAGGTGAGGTTATTTAACTTTCTGTGGAGTGAGGTGTGTCAGGGTTAGGTGAATAGAATAAAAGAATTGATAATGAACAAATAAACAAACGAATAAATGAGTAGATGGATGAGTGGGCAGGCAGGGAGACAATGAGTGGATGAATGATTAGATGTATGAACTAATGAAAGGCAGGGTAGCCACGGTCGTCAAAGTCCTTGAATTTGGGTCGTGGTCCTTGAAAATCCTGGAATAGGCAAAACATTTCTTTCTTATTAAACTATCAAAAATAATAAAAATAAGTTACTTGTTAAAATGTTTTTGGTGTGACAACCTTCTAAAAAAAACTGCAACTCCGAGAGGCTTGATTTTTGTCCAAAACAAATCTTCTAAAACTTGATAAGGTTTAAGTGTATTGCTGAACTGATTTTGTTTGGTAGAGAAGATCCTGGATTTGCCTGAAAAGGTCCTGGAAAGTACTGGAAAAGTCCTTGAAATTTGCGTCCAGTAAATGTGGCAACCTTGGAAAGGATAAATTAAATGTAACAAGGACTGATTAGTGATTTTTTGAATAAGTGAACAAATAGCTGGAATAGACAATTTGCAACAGCAGTTGTACGGCTCCGTGAAAACCTGGAAAGTCCTGGAAAAACAAAAATTCAAAATCTGGGCCTCGAAAACCTGGAACATTAATATCAGTCCTGGAAAGTCCTAGAAAATTATAGCTTATTTCTGAGGGTGTTTTTTCAAAATAAAATACCAACTCTTCATATTTCTAATGTTTTCACAGTGGGACCAAAAAATCCAGGCGCAAATTCATTTTAAAAGATTGCAAAAACTCCTTTGCATGACTTCTTACTCTGGAAATAAGATTGTAGGATATGGCAGCATATTTGTTTTATTTGATATTACAATTTTATTTTTAGTTTCGAATTTCCTTGATTTTTCTTACTTTGTTCCTTGAAAGTCCTGGAAAAGTCCTGGAATTTTTTTTTTTGGACTAAAAGTGTACGAATCCTGTTACAAGACCACAACCAATGACTCGGATTCTCATGTGAATCTTTGCAGCTGATTGGGTGGAGCGTCTGACAGCTAAGCTGATTAGCACTAACTCAGGGTTAAATTTTTACAGGGTTGCCATGGTCCTTGAAAATCGTGGAAAGTCCTGGAATTTTTTTTTTTTTGACTAAAAGTGTACGAATCCTGTTACAAGAACACAACCAATGACTCGGATTCTCATGTGAATCTTTGCAGCCGATTGGGTGGAGCATCTGACTGCTAAGCTGATTAGCACTAACTCGGGGTTAAATTTTTACAGGGTTGCCACGGTCCTTGAAAATCCTGGAAAGTCCTGGAATTGAGAAATAAAATTCCAGGCCCTGGAAAGTCCTTGAATTTGGGCCATGGTCCTTGAAAATCCTGGAATGGGCAAAAAAAAAATTTCTTTAATTCCAAAACTAATAAAAATAAGCTGTTTGTTAAAATATTTTGGATTTAACAACATTCTAAACCAAAAACCACAATTCCTGGAGGCTTAATTTTTGTCCAGAAACAAATCTTGTGAAGCTTTTTAATACAGTATGTGTATTGTTGATCTGATTTTTGAAAAAAATGTGTAACGCATTCAAGTTTTATTTTATAGAGAAAGTCCTGGATTTGCTTGAAAATATCCTGGAAAGTCCTGCAAAAGTCCTTGAATTTCACATCCAGTAAATAGTGGCAACCCTGTTTTTAACCCTTTCAGCCCCAAGCACGACAAATGACGTGTTTGTAAATTCTCCCAACTGAGCTCCATACTTTCTATATAAGCAGTTTGGGAGAATTTATCTTTTCAACTTCTACAGTTAGTTCCACTTGATCGATTTCTTATTTCTCATTACCAGTTATATTGTTTTGTTATAGGTTATGTAAGGAGAAGTTAGATGTTGATAAATTGCTCTGGGCTGAAAGGGTTAAGGAAGAGCAATTTCCATGTTCAGTATGTTCAATAACAGTAACATTTGCATTGTTGTGTACCCTCGTACAGTACCCTCATAGTGGTAAGATCTCTGCCTTCTAACCACAAGATCCTGGGATCAATCCACGGCCGGCTCAGCTGAATTTTCAAATTTGTGATCATCTTTTCCTTTTCGGCTTTCCATCCTCCCGAGTTTGATAAAATGTGTACCAGCTTCAGCTGGGGCCAATATGCGACGTCCAGGGAAAGTCAAGATAGAACTTGAAATAATTTGTGTGAATTGTTAATTCTTTTTCTTTGTCAATAATTTCCAGGTCAACGAAGCTTCTCAAGAGAAGAGGTAACAGGGAGCAGACTGGAAGAAGCTGTCAAAAGAATTAAAGTAGAGAAACCAGACGATGATCTTGTTGTGCAGCCCACTCCCCGCGTAACGCATGCACCGGGAAAGCTCAGGTTTTTGGAAGGACTGGGACTAGTTACAGTAGACAGGAAAAAAGGTAGAATCTTTTTGTTTGAGATTTAGTGATTTTGTGGTTAGACAGAGAGTCAGTATTATGTTGATGATAAACACAGAAATAGTTGCTAAGTTTCAACTTTTGAGTTAATATTTGAAACTATTAAATAATTAACAAGTAGATTCCATGTTAGCGTGCATCCCGGTTCAGTAATAGATCATAGATGACGTCCGAGTGTGTCACTGATGTTCTTACCATAGTTTGACGTCCTCTATGATCTATTACTGAACAAATACACGAAAACATGGAATCTATTTGTTTTATATAATAAAAAATTAAAAACTTTTGTAATGGTGACGTCAATCGTGCGTCTGTCCTCTAATAGGTCATAGGCGAGAACCAATGAAAATGGGAGTATAAAAGCATATAACTTGGATTATTATATAAATAAAATATTTGTTCACTGATGACGAAAGGGTTTGGCTTAACTATTTTTTCTGATTGTGTTGCATCAGAGTTAAGTCAGGGTGAGCCATCTAGTTTGAAGAGGAAATTTGAAGAAGAAAAACTGCCGAATGAAATAAAAACTCAAGTAGAACTGAATCAGGGGAAGGATAGTGAGGAGACAAGTGAAGAGACAGCGTCAGATGCCGACAGCGCAGCAACTAGCACCGATAACGATTTCAATGCTGAGGCGTTTTCAGAGGTAAAGAACAATTTATGTTCATGTTTCTTGAGGAAGAATCGTTTTAATTCAAAGAGTTTAAAGCCTTTGTTGAAGTTGAGACAACAGATAACGACATTGTTAAAAGATTATTCTTAATTTGCAAGTACTTATTTATAGCTCTTTCTGTTCTTGAAAATTAGGGATAATCTTTCAACAATGTTGTTATCTGTTGTCTCAACTGCCACAAATGTTTATAGCTGTGTCACGGTGAAGTGGTTGGCACAGTGGTAAGATCTCTGCCTTCTAACCACAAGGTCCCAGGTTCAACCCCCAGCTCAGCCGAGTATTGAACATTTGTGTGACCTTCTTTTCCACCAAAGTTGACTCGCCTTTCCATCCTCCCGAGGTCGGTAAAATGAGTACTAGCTTCTGCTAGGGACTAACCAGTGACAGATTAGTGTCCTGTCCAGGGGGAGTCAATCACTCTCGTCCACTTAACACGACAGAAACCAGAGATAAGCACCAGCTCCAATGGGCCACTTTAGCTCATAAAAGGATTTATTTTATACATAAACTGCTTTGAAGCAGCTACCAGGTGCCTATACATATTCTTCCAGTTCACTGGGGGTAAAGGATCATTGTAAAGCACTTTTGAGCTCCAGGAAAAGGTGCTATATGAATGCATCACTTTACTTTTTTACTTTCTTTTTTACTTTTACACAGCATTAATTCCCAAGAAACTCAAATGCAACAGATTGGTACAGTTTCTATTTAAATTATACAATAATTGATATGAATGTTATTGACAAAAACTGTTCAGGGATTGTTCGCAATTTTTTACATTTTCATAAATGTTCCAAACTAGACATAAGCTTTACTAGATTAGAGGGACTTTATTTAAGTATCCCTTAGGGTTGTTGATTAAAGTTACTCAGTCCGTCGTGGCAAAAACACATCACCAAATTCCTAAAGTACAGTTTCCAATCAATAGCGCAGCGCACTAATACTAAAAATAGAAATTTTACCCCCACGTGACTCATACAAACAGAGACATGTTTAACAAAAAAGTCTTTAGAAAAAGTAGCGATTTTAGAATTATAAGGTGCGAATTTATTGTTGAATTTTAAGTAATATGGTCGGTTGAAAATATTGCGTCAGCCGCCATTTGATTTTATTTATCTGGTTTGTTTGTCCGAATTATGAC
>JAODFW020959317.1:0-10687 GCA_027575235.2 Palythoa mutuki
GAAACAGATGAATGTGGGAAGAAAGACTGTCCAGTATGCATGAGTGGAAAATCCAAGATGAAGAACTGCTTGAAAGCAACCCCAGGAGGAGCAGGATACGTTATTAGATGCACAACATGTAAAGAACAACAGGTCAATGCAATATACCATGGAGAAACAGGAAGGACTCTGTACAGTCGCCTAAAGGAACATGTGAAGGATCACCAGAAGAAACAGGAAAGTAACCCTCTGCACAAACACGACCAGGCCGAGCACGGTGGAGAGAAAGCCACATATAGTTATGAACCGATGGGATTTTTCAGAGACCCCGACAAGTAAACGAGGGAGTGCGAGTAAATCGAAGCATTGCTCAGGGAGCTCGCTGCACACTAACGAACTTGCGCGCAGAATTCAGACAAGGTTCCCTTCCCAGCGGTAGAACTCGTAAGAGGAGTGTTACAGTAGCGACGTCGAGACATGCTTAGATAGGACAAACGTAACTCCCACAACTGGGAGCTGATAATAATAATACTGATAGACATTCACGAGTGTAACAACTGTATTTCCATCTGAAGAGGGCAGGATTGCCGAAAGCTTACAAGTAGACGTGAAGTACAGAAGTATACAGTTATTGTGGAACAGAAGACAGATATGGTGTGGATTACTTCACGCATGTTCACAATTGGAATTTGCTACGCCTCTGCTTCTGCTTGTGTTTGGGCTTATGTCACAAGTGAGAACCAGGCTTAAGCAGCGAGGACGACAACGCCAAAAACTACGCTTCAGGAAAAACACATTTCTTATATTTGCTCTTAATCTTTTCCTATGGATCATTAGGGACTTATTTTCTCCGTGTTTAGCTTGGCTAACAAAAACTGTTCGTCCTTGAAGGTAAGCAAATACTGAGAACACCAGAATTCTGAAAAAGGTCTTTTAAAGCCGATGCAAACGAATGCAACAATTAAAAAAAAGCCCCAATATTGTTAGACCAACAGTGTTGGGCTTTGTTGGTAATTGTTGCGTGGAGCATGTAAACGAGCACGCTACGCTTCGCCAGTGACAGAACAAAAATGATAGGGATTTGTTGTGACAAAGTTTGACCAGCTTCAAACTATGCGCAACAAGTGCCAACATTGTTGTGGTTCCATGAAAACGCACACAACATGTTGGACCCAACAATAATGCATGTTGTTGGTAAACAATGTCACGTCCTGTTGCAACTGCGTGCAAGTTCTCAGCTCGATGCGTTCCAACGTGTAGTTATTATATATACTTACTATTGTTCTTTCACATCGTCGTCAGCGGGGCTAATAACTATTTAGCACACTTTTTATTTCTTTGAAAGGGTTACTGTGCATCCATCGAATGCGCAAATCGTGCATGAATTCCAAGATTGTCGAAAAGTTTAGATTTTTTCATCACTTCGTTGAACCAAACTTGCTTACCATCAACTCCAAGTTGTTTGCTGTAGTATTTCATTTGTTCTTGATCATTTAACACAATTGATTTCCACAGGTTACACAAACTCAAACGATCTCTGCAAAAAAAGAATCAGAATTGCAACTTCAACATTAAATTTTAAAAAGAATCAAAAATTTTTCCTACTTCTAAAGCAATAGTTTTGTAATTAAACTGAAAAAAAAATCTTTTAAATGTTTCAAATGTTTTGTACAATTATTGTTACTTTGTACTGTTTTTATACTATTAAAAGCGCTGAGGAGTGAAACCAGGTTGAAGTGTTTCAGTCAGCATATTACATCTTCATTTAGTTAAATTTTATCCTGCGAGCAGGGATCGCATAAATCTCCACGACAAACGGGAAGGAAAGGGAGACTCGCTCTCCTGTCATTTTTCGTGCGGTATGCGAGATCTCTGCTCACTGGGATGTTGCTTTTCGGACTGAAACAGAATTTTAACAGGAAATATTATAAAGTTAAATTAGGATTATTTACTCGTTGAGTTCTAATAACTTACTTCTTCGCGAGGTTTTCGTAAAGTCCATGATCAATAATGATAATTTGTGCTTTGTTGTCGCTTCCCTTCCGAACAAGAACTATACAAGAAACAATACAAGTTACTCAAGACCAAAATGCGTACTTACAGCATCAACGTTAAATCTGTGTTAACACATGGCTTGGCAAGATGGTCAAAGCGAGAGCAAAATTAAAGCTTTTAAGATTGTTTAATGATCCGCTGAAGCCCTGTACATTACAAAGGATATCCAAGGTTCATCACCCGCTGAGATGGACACCAGCTGTATTGGTTGAAGGAAAAGTGAAGGCCCCAAACAACCAGGAGAAAGATCGTTGAATAAGAACCAAAGAGATGGGTTAGTTTTTGGGGGAAATGGAGGCAGTAGTGAAGGGCAAGACTTACAAACATGCAGAAAGAGTTGTTGCGGCCCAGTGCCGCCCAACTGTCGGTAATAAAGCCTAAGAGAGACCCACAAAATGTGTTTGAACCATGAAGCTAGCCCGCCAAAACCAACAGCACAGAGTAACGAGATGCCATATTTCCTCGAATAAACGCTGTGGCGTTTATTAAAACTTTCAGGACGCTATATAGTTAATCCATCGCAGGTTAGCCCCCAACAGAAGCTGGTACTCATTTTACCGACCTCGGTAAAATATGGAAAGCTGAGTCAACTTTGGCGGAAAAGAAGGTCACACAAATGTTCAACACTCGGCTGAGCCGGGGATCGTCCCGGGACCTTGTGGGCAAAGGCAGGGATCTTATCACTGCGCCAACCACGCCGCCTTGTAGAGAATATCAATGATTTTTAGTTGTCCATTCCATACTCACCATTTGCAGCATGTGGATCGCCATGTAGAAAACCACTGCGAAACATTTGGTCGCCGAAGGCTTTGATCATCTTGTAACCCACCTGTGTTTGTAAACATGTATGTCAGGGTACGAAATTAACGTTATTTTGTCCTAGGGCTGGGAAAAAATTTAAAATATTACCGAGATGGTCGACCCGATAGAGGCAATATACGTTTCAGAGCATTTATGGAAAATTTTGAAGTAGTTAAATGTATTGTTTTATCTTTACAAACCAGAGCATCTGATGACGAAGGGCTAACGCTCGAAACGTCAGCTTTTCAAATTCCTACGGCGATGATGATTCGTTTATCGTCACTACTTTAACTTTTTTAACTACTCTCCAGTTGAGCGGGTAGCATTTGAAAAAAATCGCCCGACTAAGATTTTATTTACTCAAACTAAAACGAAACTAAAAGTAACAACAACAACAACAACAACTTTATTTTGCTCAGAATAGAATAGAAATTAATTATAAGAACTACAAGAATGTGTTTAATAGCAATAGTTGGGTATTATTGCAATTTATAAGAGCACAGGCGTTTAGAAATAGCAAAGCTAGTCTGGCTAAATGTCTGGGCCATGCGGGGTAAATTGCAGGTTACTGAAATTGTTCAAGATTATAAGACAGCAAGCACATACACATTTACACTAGTACAAACAGGGTGAGATAAAGTTAACGATAACGCTGTAGTAAAACAAGCCTCTGACACAAATATAGTTTACGTTCTTTTTTAATTAAGATTAGAAAAGCATCTTTTTATAGGTTTTCTACTCAATACAAACGGCATGCATGAAGCTGAACTTTGTGTATCCTAACTGACACAGTTATGATCAACTAACTTGGTGGTTAATGCAAAACCATTTTTAGCTCAAACTGGTGTGTTCTGATTCATTTGATGTGAGTAATTAATTCTTATTTCCCAGTTGAGCGATCTTTTCGCCATTTCCGCTCGCCCTGCAAAAGTTATTCTCCACTGGCGAGTGGGCAGATGTTAACTTCTAGCCCAGTAAAGCACCAAAAAAATGAAGGAACGTGTCTTTGAATTTTGACAAAATATTAATGCACTCAACAAGGACTTACATCAGGAACTGTTAATCCTCTTTTAATAATTCCTTCAACATCGTCCACATTGCATCCATCAATGAATTCAGCAGACAGCACTCGCTGGAACAAAACATTGTCACACAAAACAAATTAATACTCTGTATTCACATATATGAGATTTACACACATTATTTTGCTGTGAAATTAAAGCCTACCTCAAAAAACCACTAACACAAACCTTTGTTGTAAATTCCCAGTAAACTTTCGGCACGTACACAAAGCTCAGGTGTTTAAGTTCGTTATAGCATCTTTCTCCATTTCTTCCTTCCCGTTCAAAATCCAATTCCTGCTTCAGTGTTTCTTGCATATCCTGGCAAAAAACGAAATAAAAAATTTAGATTCACACTTTTCTACAAATTTTACTCTTTCAAGTCGCAAAGATCGCAAAGCAACCATCTCATCCCTTCCTAATGCATGGTTCGTTTAAAATCAAAACTAATATTCCCTCTCAGTTACCTGATTGCCTTTCCCTCAAGCGAAAATTTTTTGAGTAAATGAGGTGAAATTGAAATTTGTTCGTGTAAACGGAAGAAAAGGAAAATGTGGCAAGTAATATCTTATTGAGATTATTTTCCAACATGTTAAATTTGTCAACGGGAAAATGTGCTCGTAAAAACGGGGCTTAACTTTTAATTGAAGAATGACGCTACGTCAAAAAACGTATTTGGGAGTGACCTGATCAAAACACGCCCAAATCTACCAGCGTATAACACAATAAATTTCTTATCCTTATTTAATTGTGTTTTGCAAATGTATAGTAAAAATAAATGGTAAACTAAAAGGTTTTTAACAAAGTGCGCCATAATTTAACTTTTCTCTTGCGCATTCTGTCACAAAAGCAAGGCCTGGTGCCAAACCATTACATGAAAGAGGAATACTAGAACCAAATTATTTTCATTATATAACCTTAGTTAATCTCTCTTTCTACACAACAATTAAAGACCAGCACAAAACATACCTTTAATACCCAAGAAAAAGTGAACCTTGGGTGCATCCATCCGATTACAGCAAGAAGAAATTTTATCGTCCAAAGATCGCCTTCATATCGATCCCTCAGGTCAATATATTGAACCTTTAAAGCGGTAATGAATATTATTTAACACATTAGCACTACAAGTCAAAACATGTATACAGTGCAAACCTTAATGAGAAGTGATGTAAACGCATTTTTCTAGGACGAATAATTTTATTCTATCTCATTCTCAGTTCAAGAACGTTTTACAAGCAAATACAGTAGGAGATGTTTTGAAGCAATATGTTCACATCCTTCCCTAATGGCGGCGAATTTAGCACAGTGCGGTCTGCACAGTGCAACTAGGACCTCTTTCTTCCAACAACAGGGTTCCACATCCAAACCCCAGCTCTACTGAGTTTTAAGCACTTGTGTAACACACCTTTCCACCTTTATGAAATATTGGTAAAATGAGTACCAGCTAGCTAGCTTCTGCTTAGGGCTAACATTCTGTCCAGGGTGAGTCACTGACTCATGTCCACTTAACACTATAGACTGAAACTAAAGATAAACACCGGCTCCAATGAGGCTTTGGTCTTGTAAAACGATTTGGCTTCTTATTAAACTCCTTCCCAAACTGTTTTCCCTAGGCCTTGAAAGGACACTGACAACACAGCAGCTAATCAATTGCTGGTTAGCCCAAGCAGAAACTGGAACTCATTTTTCTGACCTTGTAAAGACGGAAAGCTGAGTCAACTTTGGCAGAAAAGAACTGAGGTCACACAAATTTTCAACACTCAGCTGAGTCAGGACTTGATCCCAGAACCTTGTGGTTGGTAGACATAGCTCTTACTGGTCTCTGCACCAACCATATTATTAGCAAAATGTTAAACACTGGTGTTAGCATAATTTGAAATCAACCACTATCACACCTTTACAGCAACTTCCCTTCCATCCTTGCTAACAGCTTTGTGAACTTGGGCTAAACTGGCTGCTGCAAGGGGGGTGTAGTCAAACTGTGCAAATATTTCCCGAGGGGTCATCCCAAAGTCCTCCAGGAAAAGTTGGTCAACCTGCATAAAACAAGGAAATTATGAGTGTACAATAATATATAGTAAAAGAAACGAAGTGAATAAGATTGTGGTTTCAGCTGGTATTGACCCACTATCTCACAATGTGGGCTAACAAATACCATATTTATTCGAATAAGCGCCCAGAGTGCTTATCAAATTTTTTGTTGTTTTAGGGGGCGCTTACTCAAAAGGGGCGCTTATTCGGGGGAGGGCGCTTATTAAATTTTCAGCATTTTAGTCGCAAAGACATTCAAACCTTGAGCAAATTTATTAGTATCTTCCACTACACAACAAAGTGCAACGTGACGATACTGTCTAAAAAGCATTCTGGTTCTGCATCCTCAACATCAGAGTCGGTAATATCAACGGGTCAGCTGCCCAAGAAGCAGAGACCGTTTGTTGGACTGAACACAAGCAAAAAAAACAGGATTTCACAGAGATTCTAATACTTTTGGTTAAAGGAGGGGGGCGCTTATGTACTCGAGGGTTGTTTTAGGGGGGACACTTATTCGAGAGGGGCACTTAGTTGAGAGAGGGCACTAATTTGAATAACTACAGTAGATGATCTGAGAAATGCTGTGTAGAAGATTGACACTGACATCAGGGATGGCTGGACGAGAGCTGATTTGTTCTAAGAAATTTGCCCAAAAACAACAATGATACAGCAGATAGTGAGTTGGAAGATAGGTTTCACAAGAGCCATGGGGCAAAAAGGTGGAATGTGCTGGGGCTATTAATAGTAGATGGTAAGTCAGCATCTGCGGTTGGAGGGTGAAGCAACCAGGTGGAAAGTGTTGAAACTACAGCAGATGTTGAACTGTCAGTCTGACTGGACAACAGAATAAGAACAGAAACCTAATAACAAAGTTTGTTAGCTTGAGTGCTTCATACCCAGAGAACGATGAGGTCTATAATCTCACCAGCTTCAAACTAATAGTTAACACAAGGTTCGTGTAAAAGGGACTGGTTCCTCAAAACCGAATAACTTAATTAGCCCTTGGTTAAAAGTAAAAGTTCAAAGAGTGATTTTTTCATAAGTAAACCTTTGGGAAGCTTACAAAATCTTGTCCAGATTTACCAATAAAACAAATGTGTCAACCCTAAATTCCAGCCCAAGCTATGGAAGGTAGGAAACAAAATCACAGATTAAAAATTAACCCTGAGTTTGCACTAATTGGGTTATGAAGAACCAGGCCCTGGTTCATACACAACCACCTTCTTGTAAATCACAAAATATATAATCAAAGTTTAGACCTGTTCTGTCAGTAACCTCTATTTGGTTCAATCTGACCCAGTCAAAATCTCAAAGTGTTTTTTCAATATTTGTTTGTTATAGCATCTTTACTGGTCAGTAGATGTGGCATTAAAACTGCTAAACATACCTCCCCATGTTTTCTTCTCAGTGCCTGTCACAAACACAACAGCTTAATCACCTCACAAGAAAAAAAAACATCATATTGAATAAAGTTACATTACATTTTGGTAGGGTCAGCAGCACAATATAATATTGTTAGTATAATAATAACTGTTGTTAAGAATAATTAACAATTATTCCAGGAGCGCACGTTGGATATGAGATCATGGTAAATAGCCAACGAGGTGCAAAGCACAAACTTATCAGTTTCATTGACAATACTTTCCATATAAGGTCATTCGGTTTATGAGCTGATAACCGAGATTGAGTGAACCAATCAGAATGCTAGAAATGCAATATTCGAGGTTTGGAAATTTAATAATAATAGGTATTTCTTAACTGCAGTACTTATGTGATATTACTCATAATAACATACCCTATCCTGTAGTTCTTTCATTGTATCAGTATATTCCTTTGGGAGAATGTGGTTAAAGCATGCAAGCCCCTGACCTAACTTAACATAAAGTCCTCCATTTTCAATAGCACCTTTGACAAGCAGCTTTGCAGAACGTATATGGCAGCCCTTAATGCTCTGTTTGTATTCATCACTTTCCTGGTATGGAATTACAACAAAATTAATAATGTCATGCTCATGAGTGGAATTTATTGTTTTAATACTAAATTTTATTAAATTCTGAATATTTACATACTTAGAAACCACAACTAAATTTAATTGAATTCTGTTTCATTTTCACAAAATGACTGGAAAATGATCTCCATATAAAATCATGCAGTATATAAGCCAATAACTGAGATTGAGTGAACCAAACCGAATGCTAGAAATGTATTAATTGAGGTTGAAAACAAAATAATATATGATACTTACTGGGTCCAGTCCATAAAGGGTCCACCAGTAATCAAGAGAAACTGTCATACCAATATTAAAACACCTGACAACAGAAACTGAGTAATTAAATGCAGAGTTCTAATATAATAGTAGCCACATAATACCCTAACAGTTACAATATCTTGTAAAGTAAGAAATTTTTAAATCTTTTTTTTTCTGGAATTTTGGTCTCATTTATAAACAGATGTTTCGACTGAAACCATCAGTCTTCATCACTGAAGTTTGTCACATGGTAGTTCACTATCAGGTGACAAATGTCGAGGAACGGAGAAGAGAGCCTGGTCCCAAAAGTGTGGCACTTGGCAAGGATTAAATGGGGATAAGGTATGAAATTTTTGCCTTGATAAACTGGCCATTAGATGTGTTTAGGTTACTGCAAAATTTTGCCGGGGGATTGATCAGAGGTTTGGCAGTATTCACAAATTGCCACAGAAGAGCCTCGAAGCTAGTTTTGTACCACCATTACTAATATAACCCAGCAAAACTTCATCATCAAATTTCTTTCTTTCCTTGTGTGTTATAAAGTAAGTACAAAAGAATAGCCAATACAACATAGAATTTTCACTTTTATAGCACAATATTTTGGCTAGCCATACTAGCCTTCATCGACATACATCAGGTATGATACCTGATGAAGGCTAGTATGGCTAGCCGAAATATTGTGCTGTAAAAGTGAAAATTCTACGTTGTATATTGGCTATTCTTTTGTATTTATTTAACAACTCCGTGAGACCAATTCGATCAATCTAAATTGATCCAATGTATACCGGCGGAATTGTTGTTTCGTCGTTATTCATCTATACGTTCCTGTGTTATAAATACCAGATGACAGCAAGATTTGTTCTATTTGTTGAAAATTTATTGTGGAATCTTAGTATGCCATGATACAATGCACTGAACATGACACAAAATTAATTTCATAGCATGGCTAGAATACCCCCCCCCCTACCTCCCGTCCCTCTTCCTCCTCCCTTGGCAACAGTATAACTGAAAATAGCACCTGATGGGGGCATTACCAGTGTTTAGAAACCCCACAAATCCAATCCCTGCAATTGTGCAATTCTCATCGTTAGTGATTGATATGAATTGAATATTAGAGATCTGGAGCCACTAACTGACATCAACATCATGTTCCCAGAGTGATACATTACAAGTTGAAGGATTATCTTTAGATTTAGTTCTGATGCAGATTCCATTACAAGTGATTTGAATAACACCAGCCACACTTCTAAAATGATCACAAAAGGGAAAATAGTTGGGATTTTTAAGAAAAACTCAAAAAATTGCCATAAAAATAGGGCTTTTTAGGGCGTCCAAAAATATTTGTTGATCTTTAGGAATCGCAGGGCCACCAGATACCTGTTTTCTTCGACTAACTTTTGCATTCCAATTTTTTGGCAGCAATACAAAACCTACAATAGCTTTTTTGAAAAATGTTTAGAAGCAAGGCTGTGATTGTTTGTTTTCATAAGTCTGCATACTTTTAATATATCTTAATTTAAATCTCTTTAAAAACCATATATCAATATCAGTTTACTTTACCTAAAAAATCTCCCAACACCCTCTACGTACACAACCAGCCTCCTTCTCTCCTTAGGCTCCCAAGGTCGAACAGTGTACACGAAATAACCCGATACTCCGGCTAGCAGAACCGAACTTGCAATCTTCATAGCACTGAGATTTCGTTTGTTGACCCCTGGCGTAGAGTTTGTATGGATATAGTGGCGCGAGACATTGCTCCATGATCGAAACATGCTGGTGAGCAGATGGTGTCTTGCAAACATTCTCAAGGACACAGCCACACGGTCCAAACGGGCTGTCATCCTATAAAAATTCTATGCGACATTTGTATCGATGACTGACCTAAAAACAGTAAATTTATGCCCTTGGCGTTCATTTTATACACATTTTTTATAGTTCGTTAACTGCTGACCGAAAACGTCGCAAACGTAAATGAATTAGCACAGGTAGCCCAAGCTCTATTTTAATGTCGATTCTCAGTTGATTTACAGTTAATATATGGGACTTTATATGGGCACGGGAAAGTCAAGTTAATCTAAACAAAACTCACTCAAACTCAGCCAGGTTATATTATAGGGATTCATAAACACGCCAAGGAATTTTCAGTGTATTTTACTGCGATTCAAGATAAGAAATTAATGTTTTAAAGTCCCATAAAGTTACTGTAAATCAAATGTAAATCGACACTTACATAGAGAGTTGGACCACCTGTGGTATTCAACAAATTTATTTGACCTTCAACCGGCTCAAAATTACATGTGGGACATTCATGCTCATCAAATAACGATTTAATTTTCTTTTGTTTTTTTTTCAGTACACTTAAAGCTAGAAATATAATTTTCACAAGATATCATATGTTTGCTTTTGTGTTATATGGTTTGTTCGGTCTTCGGATGCGTGTTTTAGCTCCCTGCATGTTTTTGTTGAACCGTGATCAGGATAACCCAGAATGCAACGCGAACGCCAAGTATTT
>JAODFW020959418.1:0-10685 GCA_027575235.2 Palythoa mutuki
ACTCGTTCGATTTCAGATACTTCACCAACTCGTGTGAAAATCCCGTACGCGTGCGCTTTCCATGAAGTAATCTCTATTTATAATACCGTCCGGCGCACATCTCAGTAATTGTAATTTTAAAGAGTCTTGGATTGTCACAATGGACATTGTTAGTTCTTTCCATTCATTTATTTGATGTATAATCTCTTATGTTTTTCAGGTTCTGGACAAACATAAAGTTAAAGTTAAACGGGGTGAGTAATGGAGCCATTTTAATAAATAATTCTACTTAAGTTTGCATCTATGTTTTATGTTTATAAAATTGGGTGTGGCAGAAACGTTTCAGTGCAAAAGATATTTCATGAATTATGTAACCAATGAAATCCGTGAAAATATATGTTGCAATTTCAAGCTCGTTTTTAAATGTTCAACTGGCGACTGAAAAACACATGCGAATGTATTTTCTAATTAGGTTCGAAACCTCAGGTAATTTGATATTTTGTTATGAAGAGTTTCGAGCCACGGTTATAAATGATTAACAAACATTTTATAAATGATTAATAAACATCAACCTGGTGGGAAATCTTGTTACCTAATGAAAAATTTGTGAAAAACCTGTTGAAATTTCAGAAGCAACTGGTCAGGTCCATTACATAGAGGTGTTAGCACATTTTGAAACGATTGTGACGATCCGGATAATTATATGGAAACCATGCACCAGGCTTGCCTTTGTCAAATATGAACTGATGTGAAGTTTTTTTTAAAACTCTTTAAAATTTTGGATGATATCAATCTAAAATTATTTCAAACAGATATCGACGACTGCTATCTAAACCCGTGTAGGAATGAAGGAACCTGCATTGATGGAGATGACTCCTACAAGTGCTCGTGTAAACCAGGATACATTGGAAAAAACTGTGAAACTAGTAAGATCATTTCCATCCACTTATGGTAATTGATGACGGCGGTGTGGTTGGCGCAGTGGTAAGATCTCTGCCTTCTAACCACATAGTCCCAGGTTCAAGCCCCGGCTCAGCCGGGTGTTGAACATTTGTGTGATCTTCTTTGCCGCCGTAGTTGGCTAAGCTTTCTTTTCCCCAAGGTCGGTAAATACAGTACCAGCTTCTGCTGAGGGCTAACTTGCGATGGAGTAGTGTCCCGGGAGTCAATGGTTCTCATCTGCTTAACACAACACAAACCGGAGTAACACCGGCTCCAATGGGCCACTTAGGCTCGTAAATGGATTTAGCTTTTTTAGCCATGGTAATTGATGAAGATTTCATTTAAAGTATGGTTTTGAACAAGTAACATTGAAAAGTATGAAGTGTTGTAAACTAAGGTAAATGTCGTTCGAACTCACGTAAAATTATTTCAACAGATATTAATGACTGTTCTCCAAACCTGTGTAAAAATGGAGAAACCTGCACTGATGGAGTTAATCCCTACAAGTGTGCTTGTAAAAAAGGCTACAGTGGAAAAAAGTGTGAAAATCCCTACAATTATACCCTCAACTAAGGTTTTCGATTAAAACTCTTTCTTCTTTCGCCCTCTGGTTAGCCTAGTTAGTATAAAGGTATCAAGGGGAACGAGTCGTGGCCGGACCTTCACTCAGAATCTTAAAATAACTGAGGAGAAAGTGCTGCCTTTGCTCTAACATCTGCAAACGGTTAGACTTTCACATCTTCTCGGATAAGGATGTTAAATTGTAGGCCCAGTCTCTCGACCTTCTTTCGAGGGACTAAAATAACCTACGACATTATGAGAAACGAGGGCGATTAGCTCACTCACTGGGGGTAGTGTACAGTGTGTTCATAACTCACGAGAATGTTATATGTATTATACTTCAGTATGTTCCAGTGCACCCTCACTGGGGGTAGTGTACAGTGTGTTCATACCTCACAAGAATATTATATATATTATACTTCAGTATGTTCCAGTGCACCCTCACTGGGGGTAGTGCACGGTGTGTCCATAACTGAAAACAGTGATATATATATATTGTACTTTTGTATGTTCCAGTGCACCCTCACTGGGGGTAGTGTACGGTGTGTTCATAGCTCACAAGAATGTTATATATATTATACTTCAGTATGTTCCAGTGCACCCTCACTGGGGGTAGTGTACAGTGTGTTCACAGCTCACAAGAATGTTATATATATTATACTTCAGCATGTTCCAGTGCACCCTCACTGGGGGTAGTGTACAGTGTGTTCATAGCACACAAGAATGTTATATATATCATACTTCAGCATGTTCCAGTGCATCCTCACTGGGGGTAGTGTACAGTGTGTGCATAGCTCACAAGAATGTTACATATATTATACTTCAGCATGTTCCAGTGCACCCTCACTGGGGGTAGTGTACAGTGTGTTCGTACTTCACAAGAATGTTATACATATCATACTTTAGCATTTTCCAGTACACCCTCACTGGGGGTAGTGTACAGTGTGTTCATAGCTCACAAGAATGTTATATATATCATACTTCAGCATGTTCCAGTGAACCCTCACTGGGGGTAGTGTACAGTGTGTTCATAGCTCACAAGAACATTATGTATATTATACTTTAGTATGTTCCAGTGCACTCTCACTGGGGGCAGTGTACAGTGTGTTCATAGCTCACAAGAATATTATATATATTATACTACAGTATGTTCCAGTGCACCCTCACTGTGGGTAGTGTACACTGTGTTCATAGCTCACAAGAATGTTATATACTTAAGAAAAGAAGCTTTCCGTGCCATTTGAAAGCAGATCAGTAAAAACCCTAGAAGATGTTTTAGAATTCTCTCGAACTTTGCCGAAGTTTTCATTAGGCTATGAAGGCACGGAAAACAAATCTTATTTCTGTTATGAAATTAATAAAAGAAAGCGAGAGAAGATATACGAAGTGCATATCATTTTATTTTATTCATGAAACTGCAAACTCTCACAACTTGGTGACAGCAAAACCTCTATTTCATGCTTCATGGCGCAATGAAAGCACACTTGTCGACTAATCAGATTGCATGTAGTAGTTGAACTATTTTATAAATTATACTTTAGCATGTTCCAATGCATACTCACTGGGAGTTGCCGACAGTGGCAGGATACCGGATTCACGTTTCTCCGCCACATCATATCAGAGTATACCAAGTTCTGCTCGATTACATGGCCAAAATTGTGGATGGTTGACCGTGAACAGTTTAAATGGCGAGTACCTACAAGTTGACCTCGGACAACTATTTTTGGTTTGTGGCGTGGCGACACAAGGAGGAGCAGCTAACTGTATGTATCCTGGAGGATGGACCACAAAATACAAGATCAGTCTGTCTCTGGAAAATGCAGCATGGAATATTTACCAGTGGAATGGTGCAGATAAAGTGAGTTTTGCTGTGGTTCACACCTATCAATAGTAGAAGAATATTGTCGAAAGATTTTTTATGCTTTGGGTTCATTTTAAAAAAGAAAGGAGTTTTATATTTCATGCTGCACAATGTCTAAGCCACATTCTGTGAGATCCTTTAACCCTATCTTACCCGGGAGGGGGTATGTGGCACAAAGTGCCGGCGCCGATTTTAATTGATTATAACTTTGGCGCTATTAAAGCAATAGTGGCCAAACTTTTTGACTTTTGCTAAAAATTTTCAGACTTTATGATTATAGCAAAATGTTTTGATTGGGATAGTCTCCATTACCATGGTAACGGATTTGTCGACGGTAGCTTTTTTCAATTTAAGTTTCTAAGCGTTGTTATAGGTTTTATTCGTGTAATACAATTGTTATATCACCCTGAAACACATATCTATTTAATTTGTATCTGTCTAAGTCAGTGTTGTCATCATGACGACACAATTGATGACGTCATCTTGATTAATTTTTTTAGAAAAATGCAAATATAGGCTTTTCTAACACAATTTAAAAGACGGGAATGAGCAGAAATGCTTTTTTTATTATATAATATATTCTGCAAGCATTTTCTTTTCACTAAAAATGTAAATTCCTGTAAAAATCAATTTTTCAAATATGACGTAATAATGACGTCACTATGACGTCACTTAGTGTAAAATAACAGTAAACACACAGTCAAGTTATTTGTCCCGTGAACACCAATACTTGTGCCAAATTTGGCTTTAATCGGGTTAATGGCTAAAGAGTTTTCTACAGCAGCTAATTTCATATTTATGACGTCATAGTGACATCACTATGACGATAAATGTCAATTTAACTACACCAATTAATTTTTCTTGTGTCTGACTTATCTTGTGCCAAATTTCGTTCAATTTAATAAAATTGGTGGAAAGTTATAGACCTCAAAAAGCCCATGTAAGATAGGGTTAAGGGCAGCACCATTTAATTGAGTTTTTGACCACATTAATATTTTTAGTTCTGATTAAATAAGAACTACCCACCGTTTAGAAGATGGCAGTTTTGACTGTGAATGAAAATATCAGAGGTTGCAGACCATGCAGGGCCGAGTTGTTCAAAAGTCAATTGACACCAACCCAGGGTTAAATTTTCAACCCGCGTTCTTGTTTTCAATCTTACAGAGACTGATGTGAGCTGTTATTTTGGAATTAACAATTTGTGTCCTTTGAAAATCTGAACGATCTTTTAGTACCATAAATCTTTCTTATCGAGAAGAACAAATTTTTGGCTTAACCCAAGGTTAAAGTTAACCCTCCTTTGAACACCCAGCTTTGGGGATTGATCAAATTGAAACGCTCCCCAAAGGCAAATGAGTGGGGCTCAGTCCCATGTTTGATGGTGCTATTGTGCAACATAAAACAGATTATCTTGATTATCAAGTTTACCGTCAGTATATTTTCTAAAGATACCTCGTAAAGTGAGGAAAGTAAGCCCCTTCCCCCGAAAGTAAGCCCCAGGACGTTAAGAAACACTTTTGAAACGAAAAATTAATCCTCCACGTATAAGCTTACCCGAAAATAGTTTTATTACTGTGATAACATTTTGATCAGAAATGATTTCTTAAAACATAACCGGAAGCGAATATTAGCATTAAAAGCCGATGTTTCGGTATCATCATGACACCATTCTCAAGGCAAAGTGAGTAATTAATGCGAAAATTTGATTTCTAAAGTCTTTACGAATTACCATAATAACAAAGGATCACAAATTATTCAAGTAAATACGTTTGCGCGAATCGAGTCAGTTTGCACGTTTAGGGATGGTTTAAATTTTCTTATGAACATTTCACAGTGCACTTTCTTAGTATTTTATTCTTGAATATAACTTGTGATATACCTGACCCCATTCCAGACCATTAATATATTTGTTGTAAATGTGATTTAGATATTCGATGGAAATACTGACTGCTGTACAGTTGTGAAGAACTTTCTTCCTGAACCAACAAAAGCTCGTTACATCAGGTTTATTCCAACCGCATCCGTCGGTTGGCCTGTTCTTAGAGTGGACGTCTTTGGATGGAACGTTTGAGAACGTAAAGAAGCCAGTAACGATTGTTACAACATAATTCGTAAACGTGATTTAACATTAAACTGGTACACCTATACAGAGGACTTTAGTTCGAACCCTGAAAAAAGAAGTAACAGAAGAATGTCTACGTAATAACTTATAATGTAGTACATAACCGTACGTATTTAGCAATGCAGGGTCTTGTGTGCCTCATTGAGCACTAGCCATGCTTGACTACTAGTACAGGCTATTAGAATGATACATATATCTATAATTTGTATTTGTCTTCGATTTGAAATTCATGATTACCGTTGCTAAGATTAAAATGCAAATATAATGGGTAAGGACTTTCAAAAGAAACTTTGTAAAGCTATTTATGATGTTGAAATAAATTCCTACAGCTTCGTCACTGATATTTGTGTGAATGTCGTCATTATTCGGATTAAAACTTCACCAGTAATCTCAATTTGGTGTTCTGAAGGGAGCATAAGAGAGAGAAAAGTTCGGTTAAGTAATCGCTCATATCTGAAAAAGATATTCGGATATCTATGGTAATCATCACAGCCAGCAATACAGAAGTCAACTTATTTTCGATTGAGTAACACGACATATGGAGCGAGACAGTATGCCCGACTAGTTTATGCAACTATAGTTCACAACGAAATCGTGTGCCGCAAAATAAAAATACGGATTTGACACTAAACAATATTAGTGTTTGTCTCGCGGGGTTTGTTTTGATTTGTGCGTTTTAGCGTGGACGATTTGCATATTCGAGACCTAATCTAAGGCTCTGTTTATATGGTCTCGGGTGACCGACGCAAACCTACCCCTCTCATCCCCCCAAGTTGCCCTGGGCGGGCTAACGTTTCATCTGATACCTTTAAAAGTTTAACGATCCCTTTAAATGGCTACTTGCGCCCCTAATCCGCCTGCCTAGCACTAAATCTTGTTTTACAGCGTCCCCCACCATGCACTTCCTTAGTCTGTGCAACTAGCTTTTATACTTTGTACGAACACGACATGGCAAGACTGAGCTATCAAGTAACAATTTCCATTTTGCGGCTGTGGACTCCGTGTTTTGACTCAATCTCAATCTCTCTAGCTGCATAAGAAAAGAGGACAGAAAGAGAGAGGAAAAGGGGCTCTTCTCTTTTTCTCGTAAGGAAAATCTCCATTTCCATGCAATATACCTTAACGGAAAGTGACCCGCCGTGGGCAAAGTTGCCTACACCCATTTGCAACATAACACATGCAGTAGAACAGTATTTTGCCCAAGTCCTGAAACTAAATTCTTCTAATTTGTACCTCGTTACCTTAAAATATTGGTGGACGGAGTTTGATTAACATCCATCAAACTTTTTTATATAAATTTACCAGTTTTTAGACATGCACACTCTTTAGAGATTGTGGAGCTTCAATGAACCCTTTGCAGCAAGAGGGCACATGGTGCAATTAATGAAAAACTGGGACTGCAAAATGTGAAACAAAGAAAAATCACACTTTTCTTGTTAATTGTGTTTCGTGTTGGAGTCCAGTCCTTTTACGGCCCTGTATATCATTATTTGTACTATGTGGTCACTTGCTAAGGGCCTATTTTCACACACCCTCTAGGAAGTTAAGCTGGTGCCCGCTAACACTCCCCTCCCTTCCCCCTGAAGCTAAATTATTCTAAATTGTCTTTCGTTACAGTGACCATCTATGGAGTCGGGCAAAATACTGGTGGACCGAGTTTGACTGGCAGCCATCAAAAAGGAAAACCTTTTTTTCAGAAAAATTTACCAGGATTTGCAGTTTTTAGACATATACACTCTTTTGAGATTATGGATCTTCAATAGGCCTTTAAAACAAGACGTTACATGGTGCAATTAATGAAAAACTGGGACTCAAAAGAATGTGCTAGACTTCATTGAAAAATGTAAAACAAAGAAAAATCACACTTTTCTTGTTAATTGTGTTTTGTCTTGGAGTCCAGTCCTTTTGCGTCCCAGTATATCATTATTTGTACTATGTGGACACTTGCTAAGGGCCTATTTTCACACACCCTCTAGGAAGTTAAGCTCGTGCCCGCCAACACTGGGTGCTAACAGAAACTTGTATTTGGACATTTGTACTCTTAACATTTTACGAGAGAAACAAAACTATAAACTGGTCAGTTGAGCCTCAGATTCTTGAACTTTGAATTAGCCTGGGAATGAACAATTTAGCAACATCTGAAGTCCTGCAAAATTGCTTCAAAGTGTGAAACGGACTTCGAAAAGCCACATAAACATCTCACGTACGCATAGAATTATTAATATTTTAATGAATGGCAAAATTAATAAAAGTCGCTTCGTCAAGATTTGAGTCCATGGAGCACTTTTGAAAATTTTTATTTTTAATGGTAAAAATGGGATAACATCTAAGGTGCGGGAACGTGGAGAAAAAGTGAGGGAAACGGGAGCAGGAAGTACGGGAAAGCGGAAATCGATAGCCACTGTCCCTCCCCCTCCCTACATTGTCATGGAGTTTCTCTGTGTGAGAGGACCTCATTCTCACGTTGAAAAATACTGAATTAATCATTGGGGAAAAGTTTTGCAAATTTGAAATTGGACTCGTCTATATATCTTAACAATTATTAACGAGTTAAACTTAAGGCAGAAATGCAAGTGTAGGTTTCATAAGAAGTTTTAGGTCTTGAGCTAACTTGCTTTTAATTTTGGAGAAACTCCTCAAGTTGAAATAGTACAAAAAACATCTGGTAAAAAACTGTTCTGTTATTTAATTTTGCTTCGATGAATCATAATAATTGAAATAATTAATGTTAATCGAAGTAAATATAATCAATAAATTTTTTTCTAGCCTTTTAAAAGGGGGAATTGAACTGTTCTAAACTTCTAGTTTCTATTAATAAAAATTCAGCTGTTTTTACGAATGTTCAAGCAAGAGACGTTTGCCGTGTTTGATATTTGTCTGCAGAAAAGAAAACCCACATTGACAAAACAAATTTGGTTAAAATACGTAAAGACCACTAAAGCCTATTTTGAAGGCAATATGAAAATTATAATGTTTGTTTAACATTATTCAACTAAAACTCTGGTATCCATTTTCACATCAAAAAGTAATTTTTAAATTTCGATCGTAATCCTATGGCTATAACCATATTTTATGTTGCGTTTAAAAAGTGATCAATTTATAGACCTTCCAGGCAAACAGGGGATCGCTTCAGTATTACAAGTTTAAAATTACAACCTTTATATCATCTTATATATTTTCTAACTCCACATAGCAAACAAAATGTTCCCACTTCAGTTGGCTAAAAAATATTTAAGATAGAAATTCTATACAGTTTAAAAAAACTTAACGAGAAATTTTACTCAACTCGATTTAATTTTCCAAATGAATTGATTGTATTTTACTTGTTTGAAACCACATGATAACATAACTGAATTGTTTATTTAAGGTGACATTGTGGCTCAGAGACATCAGCTTAAATAACTTAAAATGTCGACTAATCGGTCAACAAAGGAAGTTGGAGAATGCTATGCTATTACTATCACGCATGCATCTGTCCTTTTCTAGACTTGAACGCCAGGTGCGCCTTGGGTTCAGCTTAATTCATTTGAACTATGAAGGGCAAAACTATGGACCGTCTTCATCCTAAGTTCTGCTAACATTTTTCAAAAACAATTTTCTGAAAACATTTTGCATTATCACTAAATGAATCTTTTTCTCCCAAATGCGCTCAGACTGAAATTTCAACAAAAACATAACAACTGATGTTGTTCATTTACTTTAGTTAAAAGCGATCATGTTTCCGCCGGTAGAATCTCAAATACACCTTGCAAAATGTCTAGGTTATATAATCTCCAGGGTTAAATTTCTTATCCGTGTTTTATTTTCAAAAATTATAGATACTATCAGGCTATAACTTTAGGATAAACCGATTTGTTCTTGGAAAATGTAAACAGTTTTTGCGTACTGGTGCGCCCGGCCGTCTATTGAGTGAAACCTGTTAATTTAATGCTTCAAATTGATTTTTTCTTATCTTCGAAAATTCGCATCGTATTTTGTTGCTACCTTTGTTTTTTCTGAAACTGTTTTGCCAATTAGAAGCTCAAAATTGTCTTCAGAAACGATTTAAAATCGAGAAAACCATTTTGGATCTGACAGACACCATCTGTCATGCACCTGATTGATAGCGTGTACAGTGGTAGCCAATTAGTTTACAGCAATGGCAATAAATAGTGACTATATTTCTACCAGTTGTTATTTGAATGAAACGGCGATCAGAAGAAATTGTAGGAAAAAACGCGCGCCCAGAAACACAGGTCAGGTCATTTTTGCAACTTTCTATCTGGATCTATCTACCTCGCTTCTATAACTTTTCCAGAGTAAAACTCTGCAAAAGAGTAGCAAGTCGAGAGACGCTTTCCATGATGGCATAATTTTGTTTATTCCGTGCGACTCAGTGGCACAGCCAACAAAATTAGCAACAATAGAAAACAATCCAAGACTCTATTATCGCTAATCAGTTCACACATTCTAATTAGGCTTGCTTACCTCGAACCGGGCTTGAGGTCTTGAGGCTTGAATCTTACCTAAGCTACCCAGTCCAAAACTGATAAAAGAAAAAAATAACCCCCACCCCTTGGGCAGTTTTGGACTATCAAGGACGCACCTTGGTGGCTTTACCATTGCATAGTATGAACACCATCTCTTCCTTCAACCGGGAACTTGCCATGAAGTGTTTTACTTACATTAAAGCAGCAAGATTGACAACTTTCGTAAACCCTCTGACTCTGTTTCTTTCGTGCTATCTTGCGCCGGGGAATGTTTTCTAAACCATGTCAGCAAGTCAGTTTTGATTTGTACTAAATGGAAGTTCTTAATTAGTTTGACACTCGCTTTTTGGTGCAAAAATCGTCTCGCAAAGTATTTAAAAACTAAGTTGTTCAATTAAGCATTGCGGATAAACTCGAGTCATGATTAAATGGTCAGTGGGTTTGATCGAAACTTTGTCGTATCCGGTTGCTTTTATTTCAAACCGAGGTTTTTTTCTGACAGCAAACACAACTTTTAAAATTAATGTTAAAAAACATAACGCTTCGAAGTACTTTTTTAGTTTGCAGTCATAAAAAACCTAACAATGTGAACTGATTAGCGATAACTATTCTGTCTTCCATACATTTTTTAGTGAAGTCAATTGTTTTACTTCATTTTATCTCGTCGCAGGGGATTTGTAGGCGAATTCAAAATAAAACTTTCTTTAAGTTTCATTGTTTAAAATAGAAGTGGTACAATAACAATATTGTT
>JAODFW020959512.1:0-10684 GCA_027575235.2 Palythoa mutuki
TTATGTCTCAAATCCTTGACTTATAATGATGCTGACGAAGGGCTAAGGCTCAAAATGTCAGCTTTTACAAATTCCTATAATGGCGATAATGATTTGTTTATCAACATTAATTCAAGTTTGTATTTACTTGCCGATGCATTGAATAGTTTTTTTAAAAACCATTTACTAAAAGCTTGACTTATAATACACAAACAAATATGGTAATTGAGTTTGGATCTGCTCTGCCGAATGAGTTTTGCACCCGGCTAGGTTCTCGGCCCCAGAACACGCTATATGCATGACCTGAGAGCACAGCACCACAACCAGATCTAGATATACAAATAATTTTATAGTTTTTGACCATGAAACAATTGTGCCAAAGGTTAATGGAGGAATCCAGAATGATGACCTGCCTAAAGCAGAGAAGTTCAAGCTTTGGCTGATTTAGTATTGATGTTTGAATCGATACAGCTGATCAAAAAAATTAAGGATGGCCCAAAAATGCAAAAATTATTCAGTTTGCCTGATGTGAAGTACTATTACGACTGAAACAGGCCTCAGTATTATTAATGAGTACATTTTTGTTTCTTTCAGAACAACAGATGCCCCTGCTTGTCATTGACAAGTTGTGCTACAGCAGAAATTGATAACAGCTACAGACAGAACCTTGATATATTAACCACAAGGGGCAAATTAATTGTGCTTGTTTACTAATTAAAACATTGTTATAATAGATATTTTTGTAGGAATATATAAAATGCTTTTTAATGCTTCAATATGTGCTTATAACCAGAATTGACATAATTTTTTAAAAAAATACATGTTTGTAAGTGATTTGGTAATTCTTATATTTTGTACGGATAGCGTGGACCTCAGCCAGTTACTGTTAGTGTAGACTAAGAGAATACTTCACAATACCTAGTTTTATCATTTTAAATGCGGAATCTTTAAAAAAAGATTTGTTTTATTATTAGGTTAACAACTTAAAATACTGCATAAGTTCAAAATTAGCTGGTATTGAATTTATAGCAGAAAGGTACGAAATTATAGGTCTAAGATTTTTTTAACTGGCCCGGTTGGATTGTTTAGCTAGCCAAGGATAGATTTTAGTCAGTTGTAGATGAAATTAACTGACCCAAACCATCAAGCAAAATCGTTAACACGTTTATACATTAAGCCATCAGGGCCCAGTTGTTTGAAAGGCGATTAGCACTAATCCAGGGTTAAATTTTTAATCCATGTTCTTGATTCCAACCTTCTCTATACACTGTTTTGAGTTACAATTTTGGGATTAACAAGTCATTCCTTAGAAATCTGAACTGTAATTTATAAGAAGTGTAAAGCTATTCTTTGCAAAGAAATTGCTGTCTGAATTTTGGCCTAACCAGCCTTTGAACAACCCTGCCCAGTAAGCTGCGTTGTGGGTCAGTTATACCATCAAGCTACACTACTGATTCTCAAAACTCAAGATAAACACAGGGAACGTTTACAAGAGTATAGACAAGGATTGTGAGTCAGTTTTATATCATCATATATATACTACACTATAGTGATTCTCAAAACTCAAGATAAACACAGGGAACGCTTACAACAGTATAGACAAGGATTGTGAGTCAGTTTTATATCATCATACTACACTATAGTGATTCTCAAAACTCAAGATAAACACAAGGAACGCTTACAACAGTATAGACAAGGATTGTGAGTCAGTTTTAATATCATCAAACTACACTACTGTGATTCTCAAAACTCAAGATAAACACAAGGAACGCTTACAACAGTATAGACAAGGATTGTGAGTCAGTTTTATATCATCAAACTACACTATAGTGATTCTCAAAACTCAAGATAAACACAGGGAACGTTTACAACAGTATAGACAAGAATTTGTAACAATAAAGCCAAACATTTAATTACTTCAAAATTTTCTACAAATGCTCTGAAATTTAACTCAGTCACTTGGTTATTTGTGATTTTTTAACAATTTTACCAGCCTAGGGATAAAATAATCGGCTTTTAATTTTGCACAGCAGTTTATTGCATGGACCAATATCTTGTAATTTATGCGATGATCAAATTCACGCCACGGGTTTCAGCTACGAACTCTTTAAATAGCTGCCAAGAGTTGTCATCTTTCCTCCAGCCAGTACTCCCCAACCTTTGCCACCTCTTTTAGAGTATTATTGAAAATCCTGGCTAAATTGGTAAAATTATAGAAAAATGAACAGTTTTATTTTAAAATAATGTTTAATTAGCTAGAAGTCAAAAAACATGAAGTGAAAAGAGTGAAAATCATTTTGCTGTCAAATGCATGGTATATTAATTTTCCTTAAGTTTTTTTTTAAAACAAGATTTGTTTATTTGGGGTTTCAGGTGTACAATATATAATGTCGTTGGACTTCTGTAAAAACAGTTTACTTGAAATTTTGTTTCCATTTTGAGATTTAGAATTTTTTAAGGTTAATATTAATGTGCAGGAACTTGCAAAGAATTTGTACATATAACTACCACTTTTGTTTGATATATCATTCATTGTCATTCAGCTGGTAGTCAGTGTGTTATTTTGTAAAGTTTTCTTTTAAATAGTCAATGTAATTACTTAATTGTTAGTCCTTGTTATTGTTATATATATTATTGAAATGATAATACTATAGCAATAATTAAAATCATCCCAGCTTTAATTATTACATATTTATGTTGAATTTGAGTTTAAATAAACAGCACAAGGCCTAGGTCAGGTTAATTTTATTTAGAATATTACTTGTAACTTATGACAAGAAAATCTGAAATCTGGATTTTGAGTATAAGATTTCTGTTGTTTCAGATCTATGCTATTTTAAGTAGAAGTAATTTGACAAAAATATGCATATTATATCAGAATTTTTTGGCCTAGCTAATTGCTAAAGTATAACATTCTATTTTTTAAAGGTGACAAATATAATTGACACAAAAGTTTTGAAGACGAAGGAATGCAAGCCATGGTATATCATCTCAACTAATATTTTATCCAAATCCAGTTCAGTGAATTTTGTAAAATGTACAACTCTGTAGATCACAGAAGGTAGGCATTACCTTTTGCATATGCATGTAGTATAGGGCTTACACAGTCATAAACAAATATAAATCACCTAGAATTTAAAACAGCAAATTATGGCACTCAAAAGTCCACACTTCATGAAGACCCTGAAAAGCTAAAGCAATAGCAGACTGCCAATGCAACTATCTTTAATTTTTTTTATGTCAAGAAGTTTTGGATCAAGAAAGAGGAAAAATGGCTTTTTTTACTTTTTAGCATGCATGCATGCATGGTGGAAACTTGAAATGGTTGGTTAGACTAAGGCTTGAACAAACTGCTATAATAATCAAATCAAGAAACCAACTTCCTTCAGTTTCAATATTATATAATTTATGCAGTTTTTATGCTGTTTTTATTGTTTTCCTCGTTAGTGTCACTTGAAGTTGTTTTTCATTACTATTCAGCTGCCATTAATCTATCCACTCAGTACGCTGGGCTTTTCAGTTTGTCTGTTTGAACTACTCCAGTACCAAAAGCTGTTTATTGGGTGAAGCTTCTGAAGGTCCTTATTGTTTTCCTTGTCAGTGTCACTTGAAGTTGTTTCTTATTACTATTCAGCTGCCATTAATCAATCCACCCAGTATGCTGGGCTTTTCAGTTTGTCTGTTTGAACTACTCCAGTACCAAAAGCTGTTTGTTGGGTGAAGCTTCTGAAGGTCCTAATATTGTTTTCTTTAACTTATCAGTGTCACTTGAAGTTGTTTCTTATTCCTATTCAGCTGCCATTAATCAATCCACCCAGTACACTTTAAAGTCACTGCGTTGTTGGGAACAGCAAGGATCTTGTAGAAAGTACTGGAATTTTGAGAAAAAGGGGGTAAATGCTGTTAGCCCATGGTCATTTGTTATGACCCGTCTATCAGCATAAAAATCGGCGATAACAACAGCCAGACACACAGTGAGGAAAATGAGATAATAATAATAATACTTTTGTTTATATAAGCGGCGCTATAATTACACTATTTGCCCAAAGCGCTTTACAATACTATTAAAAAAACCTCAATAAACTTTATTTACAAGATAATAAAGAATTATGAAAATTACCGGTGACCTACGAGCCCTTTGCACGGTCAGCGGATTGACACTTGTAGCTGCCATCTTTGTTGTAGTGATGGCGATAGAGATTTATGTTGATAATTTAAAGCCTAACCTTCAGGTCAATCTTGTTGTTTACTCTTACCACAATGGTGCTTGAAACTTGACTATTTGACAGGTTGTGTTGAATGTTGCTGAATCGCGATAATGATATTTCTGAAAGAGTGACTGTGTTTCATTTTCGGAGAACTATTAAAATAATGAGTTTGTTTCACACGTCAGAGAGCTACTATTATGCATCAGTGTTATATATTGAAGAGCTATTATTATGGAAATTTTGCCAAGTAAGAGCCCATGCTCAAGCAAGTAGGGGCCTACCCCTAAACTGATTACATTTATTGCTCATTTGGGGATGCATGGGCACTTACTTAATTATTCAAATATGGCATTTATTTGAGGTAATTAAGACCAACTGTAGTGGGGACATGTATGACCAAGACATGACCTATTCATTTTTGCAACAATCTTTGAAGATGAATTGATACTCTGTATTAAAGCTTTGTGATTCAGTTAACAAAACACTGACAAAAACACTGAACAACGAAAGTAATAACTTAAACACAAACCCAATTATATTAAGGGTGCGTTTCTTTGGCAAAATCCAAAATCGGATTATTGCGTGAGATTACACTGATTCTTTTTTTGCAAAGAAACAAAAAATCCAAAAAGGGATTAAACGCGGATTCTTTTCAGTTTTGTGCAAAAGAAACGAAAAATCCAAAAAGGGATTCATTCCAGCTAGACAGCAAACAGGTCCAGACAGTATTTTCTCGCGAAGACCGCTTACCACAAGGACTATTTTCGAATCCTTTCCCAAAGAAACACAAAAGTCGAGAATCCACAGGAAACCCATACAATCTTTAGAGAGTTGAATAAATGATTAAAAAATTCTATTTTACTTACATGAGGTGTTGTTGGTGTCGTCTTTGACATTCAGTTGTGATTTCAAGCCATTTTAGCGAATTTTACAGATTTTCCCATTCACATCTATTTAGTCTCTCCCTTACCACAAGGATTTTTTTCCAGCTAGACAGCAGTCAGGTCAAAAGACAAAACAGTATTTTCGTGCGAAGACCAGTTACCACAAGGACTATTTTCGAATCCTTTCCCAAAGAAACACAAAAGTCGTGAATCCTAATTAAGAATCTGGATTCAGATTAATCCATTGAATCCCAGTCGCGAGTGGATTCATTGGATTCATAATCCCTTTTTGTATTTTACCAAAGAAACAAAAAATCCCTTTTTGGATTCAGAATCCGGATTAGGATTTTTCCCAAAGAAATGCATCCTGAGTCACATCAGATGAACTCCGATTACTGAAATGTCTTCCTTGACCTACTTCGCTACGGTAGAACAAATTAAAGGTGAAGTTTACATTATGATTGCTTTTGTTTTGTTTCTCTTTACCTAAGTTTCGTAAATATGGAGGTTATAGCTAGTTAGCGAAGAGATTTTTACAAACGGTGATTGTCAATTGATGGACAAGCGTTCATCCGATCCACACAAAAGTCTCTTAAATTTGACAATTTTTAAAAGTATACCATGCCTTTGCCTTTAAACCAATGACTCTAGATCTCAAATTTGGTAAACCTACTAATATTTGGCTGCTCTTTCAGAAGGCGGGCCCAGTTAAAGCTTAAGGAAAGAGTCAGAAAAACGGCTCTCAAACGTTTAAGAAGTTTAATATAAAACTTACAACAACGTGTTACACGTTATCTACTTTCTTTTCTAGTTTGTTAAGTATTCTTTCCATAACCGTAATGGTTGCGGTCGCTTTCCTGCACATTTCTGTGTGAACGGTCTGCGCATCTGCCGCTGCCTCTCGCAACGTTTTCGTCTTTTTGGCGGGCACAGCGTCTTCCTCGTCCTCAACCCCCGAGCTTGCTACAAACTGCGCCATTTTAGCTTTTCGTCTCTCTTCTGGGTTTCTTTTGTTAGCGTACCGTAGCTGATGCTCGACCACTCTTCTGGCCGCGGTAGTAGCAGTGCTAGCGGTCGACGAGGCTGCTTGTCCCGCTTGGACTTTTAGTTGCTCCTGAACAATTCTTTGGATTCGTTTGATAGACGTAGTTTTTGCGGTCTCAAGATAATATTCAACTACTCGTTCTTCTTCTATATCTTCCTTTACTTTTTGTAACACGGCATTCCAACCCTGATTGCTCGAGTGTAGGTATGCGTTCATTACAATATTCTTTTCGTTCTCGCCGACTTTTATCCTTAGTCTGTTTCGAGCTTCTTTTGCGGATGACGAAGTGACTAGTGTGTTCGGCTGACAAGCTTCCTCCATTTCAAACGGTCTCCAAATATTCTCCATTTTTAGAACTCCGCACGACAACAAAGGAGGGAACGAAATGTCCACAGTAAACTCGGACATTTATCGCACTATCTTGTAAATACCTTAAACCTCTGGTGTGAAACAATACAAGTGACACGGCCTCTAGCTCTTTTTTGATTGATGGAATTTGAAATCACCTTAATACAAGACTCGTGATTCAATTATAGAAAAACTTAACTTTGGACTGAAAATTACGTTCTTTTGTTAGATCGAGCGGTCCGAGGTGATACCTAGTAAAGCACACGCCCCAGTTTTGCACCATCCTTTTGATAAGACTAGTCACCGACTTGGACTACAAAATTAACACCTGAAGTATTGAGAATAAAAGAAAGAAATGTGATTTCCAGACTGTACAGCAAGTTTTAGATTCTCGTGTTGCCAAAGATTTATCGAACGATCAAGATGTGTTTAATAGTCTTGTACTCTAACGTGATGACTCGAGCGCTTCGCATATTTACACATGTACAGATATGTCCTCCGCCATTGCCTGTTGAAGAGTTAGAAGATATCACACTTTTACTTAACTTACTCGGCGAACGTGCGGTTTTTGCGGTAAATTTGCATGTTTAACGTCTAGTTGTGTAAATTTGCACCTATAGTGTTCTTGTGCGGAACAACTCTATTAATAGCTCTATTATTGTCCAATCCACTCTCTCTTGTGGGGCGTATTAGCGTTCATGTCCAACCACTGAATCGCATAACTAACAGTTCTATTATGCAGTCTCTCTTGTGGGACGTACAGCACATTGGCATGCATGTCTAACTACCGAATCGCATAACAATACTTTGCATCCAATTTATTGTTTTCATTTCACAAGTACGTTAAAATATTTGCTTTCGATCTGTATGAGCGTTTACAAAGGCTCCCCTATTACTATTAGCTCGAGCTCGCCATTGTAAATATACGTTATTAAATAAGCGTGAGGTCAAGATGGCTGGATATTGGCCACGTTCTTTTTTTGCGTTGTTATGGACCGAGACGAGGTCGAGGTCTATACAAATGCAAAAAAAGAACAAGGCCAATATCCAGCCATCTTGACCAAACAAGCTTGTTCAATAAAGGATTTATTATATGGCAAAACAATTTCACTTTACTGCTGTTTTCCGTAAGACAAAAGCGCTTCCATGTCTTCATATCACTTTGCGTTTTAATTTTTTATTATACAAAACATATAGATTCCAAGTTTTTGTGCATCTGTTAAGTAATAGATCATAGAGGACGTCAAACTGTGGTAAGACCCGCTATTGCCTCGTGTGCAACTTTTTTGTTCTTATATCACAGATTTACGTCATCTATGATCTATTACTTAACAGACGCACAAAAACATGGAATCTATTTGTTAAATATATTATTATCGTGGCGGGAGCTTGGGCTACCTGTGGAATTATAAATGACGTACGATATAATTTGAAATATCACTTAGAGTTCATCAAAACTGTTGGTTTTAGTTCAACCTATCAGCTGGCTGTCTATATTCAGACATTTGGTGTTTACCGTGCACAGTTCGTCTAAATTCTTGAGAATATTTGAGAAACAAGATTTGAGCAAATTCATTTCCATAAGGTTTACAATCGAAGTCCGACAGCATAGCTACTGCTCAAGAAAAGCTACATTTTGTAAGTTGTGATCCAATATTATTAATGGCTTGCTGACAATATGAAATGTGAAATATTTCACTCATTTCATTTTGATAGAAAAGTTTTTCTTTAGCCTCGGCATTTGGATTTTTTATGCGTGAGCCTTTTAAGTTTTGTGATTGGGTTTTAAAGTCTAATTTTAATATTTAGGATTTGTTATAATTTTAATAGAGTAATTGTAATCATCTAAGTAGCATAACTCATAGCTGTATACTGCCAGTATCTTATTTCTCAAGATACCCGCACTCAAACCGTCATTGCGTGAGCTCTCTTTCATAGAAGGGAAAACTCAAACTCAAAGCATGTAAAAATCGCAATGACTCCGGCATAACCTTGAGTACAGCTAGTTTAACAGGGTAATTCCTGCTACCCATGTGTGGTCATAGAGCCCAATATAGTGACTGCAAATTACCATTGGAACGCTTGTGCTGAACTTGTGAGTTTTTAAAATATTTCCAAAAGCCACATCCCACAACCGTTAACGCTTATTATACTTTAATACTAGTTCCACGTGCTTCAGTTAAGAGATCGGCAAACAACCTTAGGTGTGACACAAAACATTATGTATAGTGCACAAAACATTACAGCGTTTCTATACAATCAATTTCAAGAATATTTTCTTTATCAAAGAGATATTTAAACGTCTTCTTTGTTCATGATTAGTTCAGTTAATTAAATTAAATTAAATTGAATTAAATTAAATTAAATTAAATTAGAATAATATCTCCAACCACCAACCTGTACGGATTCTTCGTTACGCTACCAAGGAGAGAACTTGTACATTAATGCAGTACTGGCAGAACTTGTACATTCCTTATCGGCTTATGCACGTTCTGACCGCTCTCTCTCTCTCTAATTATATAATTCAAATCAAACTCCAGTAACGCGTCAACCTTATCTTTTTCCTTATCGCTAATTCTACTGTCCTCTCGTATTGAATGCCAGCTGTGTCACAACTTCGTTCTGGTTTATTTATAACTACAATTCCAGTCTCCTAGCCTCAATAATAAAGTTAACACATTTTATACTCCACAATATTAGATTGACCTTTTCACGGTTTTCCGACGCCATTGTGGCGGGTAGACAAGGTGGCTGAAATTAACATCATATGTATTGCAGGTTATGTATGGAAATCCGATGTCATATAACGGTAATAAAAGCGTAGTTTTAAAAAGATATATGTAAGAAACTTTAAGTTTGAACAGAAGAAGGTAATGACGAAATTTTAGGCCTGTAGCCACACTAGAAGCGTGCATTCGTATTTTGAATTATCCATATATTTCTCTGTAATATGTCACAACAAAAGTACAGAGAAATTGTATGAAAAACTCACACGACTGAATGCTTTCTAGTGTGGTTACAGGGCTGGAATTTTGGTATCATACTATCTAAAGTTTGAAGTTCCTCATTCACACCTTCTTGAAAAATAGAGTTTTGTTAACGCCATACCTTGTCCTTCTGAACAACATTCTCTGGGGTATCTGGGATATGTTCAGACCACTTTTCTTTTCTTTCAAAGTTACATTTCCTGCGCAACGTCGAGCAAAACATTTTTTTAATTTTTGCAATGCTATCATGCCTCTTTTTATATACCAGCTCTCGGCACTCAATGACATAATGACTGAAGGATATTTTCACTTTTCCCAGACTCTTCATGCACACATACTACAGAGTGCAATCTACTGCCTGATCAATGTAATGCTTAACATAGTTTGTGCGAAGGGCTTTTCCTTGAGTCGCAAACAACAAACCCTCTGTTTTCACCATCAAGTTAGGTTTTTTTTGCAACCACTGCCAAGTTTTACCTGCATTTCTCTAATAAACTGTTCGTGAATCCTTTTCTTTATTCCCCTCCTTTTCTCTTTTTTATTTAACACCATTTTAAAAAATTAGTATACTATATTTCAACTGGTCAAAACAGTCTTCTTTTTTTTCTTTTATCTGAAGAAGACTGGTTTGCCAGTTGAAATTTAGCATTTTAAATTTTTAACAAAACGTTACGACGACTTTTCTTTTTGAATTTCGTTTTTGTGACATTTATTGTGGACTTCGTCCAGCCCAAGGATCCAGCGTTCGCGGGAACAAATATTCATTTATTGTGCATTTCGACCATTTTTTAAAAACCCAATCTTACTAATCGTTTCCTGACTTTGAAAACATCCGCCCCCTTTCACAACACAGATTTTAAAATTTTTTAGAAGAATTGTTTAAATACCATCCTTTAATTGTTTTCCGCTCACTTTTGACACATTCCTCACAGCTCATCGATCCACGTCCTCATAAGTGTTCCACTTGACGTCATAGCGAGCCATGTTGGTGTCCTTGAACTTTGGTGATTTCCTTTGTTTTGTGCACAACATGGTCTCTCCGTCCTTTGTCTTTGGGGTCTCTAGGAAGCGCGTCAAAACAAGCAAAACAGTTAAGCTGGTCGTATTAAGGGAGGATTGTAGTTGGAAAAGACATTTTTGACGACTTTTGACACAATTCCAGTGATTTCTGTACATGTATTTCGAAAATCAGCAATCCCGATCACTCATTGTGTAGTATTAAGGTGAAAGAAA
>JAODFW020959618.1:0-10683 GCA_027575235.2 Palythoa mutuki
ATAAGAATGTAATGTTTAGTATCGAAAAAGTCGTCATTTTACGGCATTGGTGCTTTAACTTCAGGGCCCACAGTTTGATCGAACTTGTAACGAACTTGTGACGAAAAATTGCTTTGAGTAGCAATAAAGAGGCCTTTTCAGGGAACAGATAGGATAAGCTACGAGTTATAACAACTAAACGCTCTCAGATTTCTTAGTCGAGCTGTGTGGCTTATAATATTTATATCTGGTCAAGAATATGAATTGCTGCCACAGAGATCTACGTGATTCACATTCAAAGCCGAGTTGCTTGGTTAATAAATTGTCTTGTACATGCAAAATATTTGTACTGAATCTATAAATTTGGTGCATTTTCAGCAATTCTAAGGATGACAATTTCAAAAATTTTCCGTTGGCGTTTACCCAGGGACCCTTCGGCGCTCGCATGGCCAAATTAATATTCATACTGCCTCGGTTAAAGATTTTTTCCTGGCTACGGGCCTGACATTCCATTGGTAACTTGCAGCCACTTTATAGGGCACTATGGCCACATAGAACGTGTATATTACCCGTTTTATTTCATAAGCACTGAGATTTACTCACCAAAAAAGGAATGAATAAAAATCGTATACTGATTCTATACGTAGCCAATCAGGAGCACGAATGACAACATTTCACCGTAGAGAAATATCGTTCGTCCAATCAGAAATGCGAACGACAAAATCTCACTGATGATGAATGAACGCACTGAAGGTTACGTCACCCAAGAGCCGTTGCACCAAGAACCGCGCGCTTTGAAAAATAGCTGAGTGAAAGTTTGCTTCTGTTTGCTCTGTCGAAGAATTTCATTTCAGGAAAGAAAGCAAAAATACTGCTAAAAAAAACTGAACGAGATGTAAGATTGCTGGAAACATTTTTCAAAACGAAGAACGAAGACAGGAAAATTGAAGATATTCTAGCGTTTAAACTGAACGAATACATTTGGCAATTTATCATCTCGGTTCGCATAAAAGATGGCAACGTGTACGAACCAATTTTGCTTCAAAGTTTAAAAGTTCAAAGTTAATCGTTTTCAAAGTTTCACTTTTGTATTTCCATAGACATTAGACGTTGCTAATATATGATAACACGGTGATAAATATGGTAAATTTTATTGGCTTTCATTGGCTTTTATAATTAATTGTTTTTATGTAGAGAGATTTATTCTCTCCTGATGTTGTTGAGCGATTTTACATTAATTTATATACTATTAAGCATTTTTTATCGCCTCACTTGTGCTAAATAAATTTGTCTGCTACACAAAAAGGAAGTCTCAGCACCTATGAAATAAACATATTACGTCATGGAAAATGCTTTGTACAACTTTTATTCACTCGTGATACGTATCAGAAAACTCACTCGTCTAGCTCGTGAATAAAAATTGTATGCGCGCATTTTCCATGAAGTAATCTCTATATAGCTACTCTTCAAATGTCAGTCTGAGTGTTAGCAGCTGTGCACAGATGTTTTGACCTTATTAGGCCTTCCAGCACGGCTTTAACTTACTTTTTGTTCCCCTTTGGAACTAAGCCTGTTTGTTCTACAGTTATTCCGTGTTGACAAGGCCGAAACAGCTGTCCACGGCCGCTAACACTCAAGCTCACATTATCTAAGGAGTAATGCCCGCTACCAATATGGCCCTCGTGCTCAATATAGTTGCTACAAGTTACCACTGGCACGCATTTGCTGAAATTGTGAGATTACCTTATAACTCAACCACTAGCTATTGTAATCGCACAACAAATATGATCAGTTAAAATGCTGTTTTTTTAGAAACTCTCATTTTTAGGAAATAACATATGTAAAGACGATCTCATATTTTTTCTTTCTCAGACCCGTGCGCCGTCGGAAATCCCTGTGCCAATAAACCTTACTCGACATGCAGGCCTGTTAATGGACGTGCTGTGTGCTTGTGTAACTTTGTGTGTAACTTGTGTAACTTTGCATGTACTAACGACTTACGTTATGTCTGTGGAACTGACCGTGTGACGTATGCAAACGAATGTATAATGCGCAGAAGGTCTTGTGAGACTGGGAACTGGATTAGGATTGCAAATCAAGGACGGTGTGTTGGTGAGTAGCTTTAGCTGATACTTGTAAAAGAGTATTTTCTAACTCTTAGGGAGAGGGTCAAAAGTTCCCTACCCCTGGCCCAGGCCGAAAACAGGCCGAAAATTTATCTTGAGCAAACTGTGGTTATATAGATGACATTTTAATGTACAGAACAATCATAGTAAAAATGACAAGTCTATTATAGATGTCAAAATGGTGTCAATTATGGTAATTCTGACGCCTTCATTATTATTGCTGTTGCTGATGTTACTATTACGACCATCCTCCTCCTCCCTCTGCTGCTCCTTCTCCTCCTCGTCATCATCATCATCATCATCATCATCATCATCGTCATCGTCATCGTCATCAACAACCATGAAAACAAATATATAAGATCAAAGTATCATTCAGTTTGTATTTGTCTACAGATCCTTGCACTGTCGGAAATCCCTGTGCCAATAAACCTTACTCAACCTGCAGACCTGTTAATGGACGTGCCGTGTGCTTGTGTAACTTTGCATGTACTAATGACTTGCGTTATGTCTGTGGAACTGACCACGTGACGTATGCAAACGAATGTATAATGCGCAAAAGGTCTTGTGAGACAGGGAGCTGGATTAGGGTTGCAAATCAGGGACGGTGTGTCGGTAAGTAGCTTTAGCCATTGGCATTGTATGTGAAATAGGTTGACGTTCTAACTTGTGGGGAGAGGGTGAGGTGACTTTCCCCCACAGAAATAGATAGCAGGACAAAAACATTATCTTGAGCAAATTGCGGTTGGGTAAATGACATTTTGATGTACAGCGCGTTCAAAGAAAATTGGCCCGTCCATGATGGATGTCAAATGGTATCAGTTATTAACAGTATGAGATCTCATTATCATTGATATCGTAGATATCACTAAATTGTTATCATCCCCATCATCATCAGCATCAACAACAACGACTTTATCATAGTGTCATCCCACTTTCCTCTCTGGGGCTCCCTCCCTGAGTGCCTTAATGAGCTCCTGGATTCAGTTCAGAAGAAAGCTCTGAAAATTATTTTCCCTGGTCATAACTACATGAGTGCATTACACATCTCAGGCTTAGATTCACTATCATTTAGGCATGACTTACTAGTACATAAGTTTATTTCAAAAGCCAGAGTTATGGAACCTATTACATATAATAATGCCATCCAGAAGTACAATCACACATGCCTATAGCCTTCATTCTGGTGAGTCAAAGGAGAATCAGGTCATTGGTACCACAAATCGCTTTAACAATAATTTTGTAACTGTACGTTTTCAGTAGCTGACCCCACTTGTAATTCAACTTCGGTTGCTAAAGTGTGCAATAAACAATTATTATTAAATGGATGCTGGTGGCAATGCCGAAGAAGTGCAAAAATGGCCTAAGTGACTATTTCAGGTCGGAAAATAAACTTACGACTTTCTTGAGTTTTTTTGCACTTATGTGATCTTCAGTGAAAAAAAAAGGTTATTCCTGCTTTTTTTAAAAACGCTTTTAAAGAAGCAGAAAATGAGCAAAAAAGATTGACTAAACTGTATTTACGAGCACTCATTATGGAACAGCGGTCTCTCATGGGAATTACCACTCTTTTGATACACAAATAGTTCTCGAATTCTTTCGCCACGTCATTTGTAAGTTAACTTCGTACTTGTTTACAAATTTTGCACGGAAGATAGAAGTGGATAAGCATTGTGTTTGTAAGTGATTCTATGAGCCATTTTCCACTACAGAAGCTCCCAGGCTGGCATTATCAAGCCAGAATGGTGGGTCGAGGCAATCTTTTGAAAGAACCTGTATGTATTTATACATGCTATCTGTGAGTGAGGTTCTTGAAGTGTATTATTTTGTTCTTATTGAAGGGATAAAAGTTGAAAGTTTAATATGCTCTCTGGGTGCATAATTTTGCAAGTGTGGGAAAGTTGGTGTTGGCAAGTTGCTTTGTGGATACAAACCAGACAATTTCTGCTGTTCAGATGGAGTAGAGACTTGTAAAGGATACTCAAAATTTAGTTTAAGGAAAAAAACTTGCTAGATAATTACATTTGCTAAAACATTGGCTGTTTTATACTCTTTGACTTATAAAGCATAGGAATTTCCATGTTGAAAAATTACACAACATTAATTATGTTATTAACTTGTGGGCAATAACTTGGTGCTCCATCTACAAGAACCAAGTTAAATGACCTATTCTCCTGTATCTCAGTGGGTAGAGTGTCTGACCTGTAATCAGAGGGTCATGGGTTGTTTCTTTTTGAGCAAAATGAACATAAGTCATTAGAGCATATCTTTCATAAGAATTTCCAAGTTGCAAATATTACACATTGCACAGCAGATTCATTTCTCTTATTTTGACTGGGACGGTACTTCAGTATGCTCTTGTTTCTCAATAAAAATGCCTTTTGTAACTTTTTAGACTTTCAAACATTCCGGTTTCTTATAATCTAGGTTTCAGGATTCAGTGATTTGAGCCACGAACTTACTGTAGACTACAGAGCTTACAAAATTTTAAAACCGTGCCTCCAATATACCATTATAACTACTGTCAAATTGAATTCTCTTACCCGTTATTCCCATTGCACACGATACAAAGACAATTGGCTCCCGTATCCATGCATATTTTAACCAGTCCACACTTCTTCTTACCAAGAAAAACACCATTTTTTACAACTTCTGTTGTCCGCAGTCGTCGATTTTTGGAAGGCGCGCGGTTACATAGCCTTAGGAATCAAGTCGAGGCAAAAAGAAGACAGGTTACCAAGCTTGTTGTTTGTGCTTCAAAAAAATATTCGCTTTTCTTCGTAGATATAGATAAGGTAGGTAATCTTCAAAGCAGAAGTTACAAAATGAATGCTCGTTCTCAAATTTTCGAATTAACTGTGGAGGGAAGACAAATCGAAGAAGCAGTTTTGAGTATGTTTCACACAGTCCTGTTTCACAGAACTGTAGGAAAGTTCAGTTACAAACGGGAAGGTTCTTATACTATCGGGACTGTTGGAATGACAGATGTGGATTGCGATTTCATCGACTTTACATATGTTCGTTGCGACTCGAATGACTTGGACATTTCACTGAAAAAACAGGTCTCTGCATTTAAAGACGCTTTGAGGACCAGCGAAGGACCCAGAAATGGACTGATTTCGCTTGAATTTTATCAGAAACGAAAAGGAAGATGGCCATTTGGTATGGAGTGCGTTCCTTGGGAAATTTGGACAATAAAACTAAACGTCGCCACTCTTGCCAACGAACATCAGAGACAAATTTGTCGAGAAAAAGTTGGCGAGGCACTAGGAGAGAAAGTTATGTGTATTGCTGAGTCTATGAACAAACCTGATTATGTTCCTAAAATGCCCAACCAGTCAGAGCTATCCAATGTGTTTGATATTGGATTCACGCAGGTGCAACCATATCTCCATCGCATTAGCTTTCAAACTGCTGAAGTTTCGTCGCCTTCCGTGAGCTCAACAATGAAGAAGTTGATTCTTGATACGTTTTCGTATTAGTTCATGGCAAATATTTGGAAAATGAATCAATCTCAGAAACACTTTGAAATTGGATAGCATCCTCAATCATCTTAGGTTATGAAAATTAACGCTAAAAGGGAATCGACGTTTCGATGTCTGCTTGACACCATTATCAAGATGATTCCCTTTTAGCGTTAAATTTTATAACCAAAGTTTTCAGAATCAAATTTGTAATAAGATCCCCAATATCATCTCAAATATTATATATTATTTCGTGTGAGATACTGTGAAGTATTGCATGTATTTTTTTTCTTTCTGAACACTTTCCAGGCACAGGCATCCCAAACTGGTATTTAGTCTAATATTAAAATTTTCCCATACAAAGTCTAGATTTTAGTCAAAAGTTCAAAAACAAAGATATTATTGTATTTTGGGTGCGATTGGAGGTGTTTTAGATTTTTTTTTGTGATCGCTCTTCCACCCACCACATCGGATCCCTCAACCTAGGCAGGCTCAAAATTTTGACCTTTTCTCCATGATGCGAGCATTTTCAAAATGGCAATGCATAAAAGTTTGAATCTATAATAGGGCTGCCATCCACCATGCATTCTTCATGAAATTTATGCACTATAAGAGCCAGTGCCACAGCAGATTTGGTTCCCTCGCTCAGACTAAATGCGCTAGCAGAACTCGTTCCCCCAGGTGGAGCACTAGCAGATCCCCCCCCCCTTCCTTCCTATATCCCCACGGATTTGGTCTCTCCTTTTGCTTTCTTCAATATTATCTTTAGGGACAAATCGGAAACATAATAGTACTGGTGTATTTTTGTGCCTAGTGGCTCGAAGAGCCCAAGGCACAATGTTATCATGCAGGTGGTTGGTTGCGTGCGTGGGTGGCGAGTTGGGGGGTTTACTCCCCAAAAAATTGGGTAGGGGTGTGCAGCCCGCTTCCCAAAACCCCTACCCTATTTATGACCAAAATACTTGATTTTCCTTACCCTATTTATGACATGACCGAAAGAACTTTTTTCAAATGCTTAGGCCTAGCTCAAATGGCATGCAAACTTTACACATGCCGAATCTAATGCAAATGAATTGGAACAATAGAGTTTGATCATTTGCATTAGTAAGATTCAATTTGGCATATTTGAACTGGGCCTAGTTACAACAATGGTTTTGTTGTTGAGGAAAGCTTAATTTTCTGTAGCTTAAAGAAGACAATTATCGGAGTTCATAAGCAAAAAAATATGATGTATTAGTTTCTTCTTTATCAGCTCCAGACTTTCGTATTGCTTTCTAGCTTGGCACTTTATCCATATCTATCTATGCATCGAATTCATATTATAAAAACCATCAGTAAAAACAAATCAATGCTTTGAAAACTTTACTTTAACTTACACGCTATTTTATAAATAAGAACAACTTCATAAGAACAACAAAGCTCAAATTGGCTGAAAAGAAGGGTAGGAAAATTTTTCCGGTAAAAAAGGAACTGAAACTTGTGATGTAAGTTAGCAATACAACAGTATATATAACATAATTTAAAGATTCACTGTAATCTGAGGGCTCCCTAAAGACTGTTCGACACTGATAATGATGGTAGTTTGCCTCTATACGTCTCGTTTTCTTTCCTTGATCTTATTTGTTTTTTCTTTGGAAATGAGACACCTGTAACGATTTGATTTCTTGGATTTGGTGTTGATTTTTATTACAATGACTACTTGGTAGGAAAACAAAGAGGATGCATGGAAAGAAATTATATTTTTTGAGGGGAACCAGTTATGTGAATGCGAGAATCCCAGTTCAGTTGCAGCCGTGGCTGGACCAACTTTTGAGCCTCGTAATAAATGCGCATTTCCTATTAAATTAATGCAATTTTCACCATAATTTCTTTCTTAAAATGCGCTAATTTGAATTTCAGAGAAACAAATTTCAAAATTTCTTGGGGGAGGGGGAGGTCCCCACACCCCCCTCCCCAACCCCACCCTTCCTAGTTAGCTTAACCCTTCGGCACGCGATTTTTGTACCGTTGTAATTGAACCAGCTTTCAGAGCTTTTGAGTGGTCACGCCGGGTGCGGGCCTACACCAGAGAATCTTCTCATTCTTTGCTAGGAAAACAGCACGTACCATTAGTGAAGTCACAATGATCAAGAATTCAACGAGTCAGCTACGCATACTTCTTGGTAAACAAAGCTAAAAGAACCATACCGAAATTCTGGTGTTGCTACGCCAACCTTACTCCCGAATTTTAAAATGTTATATGGTATATAACCTAACTTATGAATGTATATAAATTTTAGATAAAAGATAAATTACTTAAAAGTACAACAATTTTACCAAAAAGAGTACAAAAAGAATTTTTTTTAAATTGTGGCTTTGACTTATGAAAATACTAACTCGTTCGTATACGAATTCTGGAATGTTACAGGACTTAGGACGAGTAGTTGAATTGAATGGGTGCTATTTATTTCAAGCGGCACAAAGCCGACACTGTACTAACTAAACTTTGAAAGTGAAAAATAATTTCTTTCTTCCTGGAAAAGTTATAAATGAGTGGACGGAGGCTAAATAGGCCTGAGCAAAAATTACTCAAGTGACTATAGACTTTCCTGTGCTCTCATTGGTTTAGGCTCACGTATTAAGCTGGCTATAATCACCTAGCAGGAGGTGATAATAGCCGTGGCGTGATAATAAATTCGTAAAGTTAAAACATGGGCCTATTTCTTAATTACTAACTGATTATTAATTATCAACTCTGAACATTTCCAAAGATTTTTCCGAAAATGTTCGAAAATACGTTAAAACGGTTTTCAACTATATCCGAGGTTTTTTGAAGATTTCTGGATACTTCCTAATTTCCAAAGATTTTTCCAAACTTTTAAACAGTCTTAAAAAATGCCTTGAAAACGTTTTCTAGCAATTGTCGAAGATTTTCGAAAATTTCCGAAGATTCCAGTTTTCGAAGATTTCCGAAAATTTACATCTCTGTCAAACTTTCGTGTGCAAAGGCGCGTAAAATTTGAAATTGAATTTTTAAAAATGCACACAACGTTTTTCGCTTGGCTATATTTTCTCTCTGATAATCACCTGAGTAATTTTCGCCTCAGGCTCAGTGAGTATCTGGTCGCCAAATAAAATTTTCACTGTGTATGAACTTTCTGACCGTGTTTTGAGCGCGCGCGGTCTTTGTGACGTCACAATACAACTTGGCGAAGTCTTATTGTCGTGTCCTCGTCCCACGGATGGATCCCGCGAAAGAGAAATGTGATGACAGCAAGAAATTTTCAGCCTTACAATAATGACTGATCGCGGGCGAAAGTATGGTTTGAATGTCGATAACGTCATTGAACAACTTTTAGATTACAAGAATACTCCAGGAAAACAGGTAAGAAGCAGAGTCATACTATTATGAACCCGAACTTTAATAACATGTCCCGCCTGTTGAAAAGGCCTTTGCGCAAGAAACTTGTAAATTTACTTGTAAATTTTGCTATTTGATCTATGGGTTTCAGTCAAAATTTTTATTCTGTATATGTATTTATTCTTTTCAACCAAAATGTAGAGCGTATGTCGGCTGCAGTTGCATAAAATGCTAAAGATAGTTACAATTCTGTGTGGACGACAAAAATACGGCGAAGGTGGCTGCGTCCCACTTTGTCATTGAAATTCATTTGAGTGCTTGTAATAAACAAAGTCGCTTTTGCTTAAAAAAAAGCACGTGCAACTAACAAATCGTTTGTATTATTTCATTAACTTGTACTTTATTAAATTTTACAAGTTGTAAGTGTCGAAAGCAGTGATATTGACTGTTCTTAAATTGAATAACTCTAAACTAAGGCTGGACATGTAAACACAAAAAGCTGCATCGTCTTCATCTTTGTTACATATATTCTAGATCTGCGACTTTTTCACATTTATATCATAATAATGACTTTACTGGAATTAATTGAATCTTGAAATCAAGATTTTGTTACCCTGTATGCCCTGTAATCAGCAGTGATATTGTTGCTCGATAGTTCTTAATAAAAGCCAAGGTAATTTCTCTTTCAATTATTGTCAACAAATTTTTTATGAAAAATCGTTTGAAATAAATGGGAGATTTCTGACTTAGCCAGTACTTTCGAAGGTAAGTTAAATGATGATACATAATTTCATTCAAGAAAATTACTGGATTCTGATTTGACAAGAGAAGTACAAAATTTTAAGGTATTACTTGTACTCTGCAGAGTCCTAATCAGGTTGTTCTGGTAACCATGTCCATGCATTTACAACAAAGAGCTGGAAAACCAGTCGTTTTTACATTAGAGACCTTTAGATCTGAGTACGAGTAAGTACAAGATTTTAAGAGCACGCTTGCATTTACCACCAAACTCATGGTGGAGAGGATGACTTTTGCTAGAAATCTCGTTCTCTTGACAACAAGTTTTCTGGTAAATATGCGTGGTCTTAAAATCTTGTACTTGTACTCATTTTAATACTTGTTCTGCAATCTAAAGGTCTATTTTTAATGTAACTAACCAAAGGCAAACCAACAAGATTATGAAAACCTGGTTTGATAATTTTTACAGCTGTGCCAAAGATTTGTGTATTTGTACAGAAATTTGGAATCGATAGATACTTGTGATGTTTGAAAGGTCTTAAATGGATTTTCTAATTTTGAGAATTTTCGAAACATCACTTGTAAACACCTATGAATTCTGAACTGCAGGATTTACTAATTTGTATCTCAGTTTCAGTGCTTAACCAATTGCAAGATGCTGTTAGAACCTGACAGAATGTCAAGTCTTGCTTGTTTTGAACCTAATGCAAATAATGTAGAATTTGCCATAGCAATACGTTCAGCACATGTGCAGTGGTGACAGAAGATGAAGATCGTTGGAGGGAGGAGAGGGACGTCAAGAAAGCAATCTCTCAAATCATAAATGAGAAAGCACCAGTTCTTTAAAATTAATTTCTGCAGTTGAACCATGTGACAAATTTTTATATCTAGTACTCTTTGAAGAGAACTGTAAGCAAAGAAAGGAAAACTTTAATGCCAGGCTATAGAAATATTGCTGTAATCATAAAATTATTGGGAGCCCAGGACCTCCCATCAAAAAAATTTGAAAGGGGCAATCCTCCCCAGCCCCCCCCCCTCC
>JAODFW020959705.1:0-10682 GCA_027575235.2 Palythoa mutuki
TTTTATGTAAAAGTTGGTGTGATAACCTTAGAGTTTTTACCGACGAAATATATGTAGATGTAGATGTAGATGTAGATTTGAGACTCGTTGTTCTTATAAAAAAAAGCCTGTATTCCTATTCACTCGATGAAGTTCAATAGTGTCAAATGAATGTAAAGCCTACAATAATCAAATAATGTGTATAAGGTTGGGAGCTTTAAACGTAAAAAAATCGCGTTTTAAAAACTAGTTTCAAAACGCCCACGAAGGGGCTATTTTTGATAGGAGCGTTATATGCATCACAGTACCTAGATTTACCATTTGAAACTGGTTACCCAGGAAAAAATTTTAAAATTCCAGCTGTACAAAATACGAAATAAAAATATTGAGCTTGAAAACGGCCACCCTTAAACTTTATAAACCAGATCTTAACTATTGGCTGGAAATTTCAAACAAAGGCAATAATTTGAAAGAATCTTATATACAAGAACTATGTCCAACACAAAGGATGGATATATTTTTCCTATCGGCGTTTTTCACTCCACAATATTCATTGTAAAAGCTCTAGTGCCAGTGACAGCAAAAGATCCCCAGCAGCAATTTATCCCAACCGTCATTCAAGATATTACATTCATTGTGATCGAAGGATTTACGCCGTTATAAAGCAATGACGATATGATCTTTGCGGTTTAAAACAAAATTTAAGTTTAAAAAAGCAGTTTTCAAGAGGGGGGAAAAGGAAAAAATAAAAAAAAACAGTTTTTTTTAGGCTTCTCTTTCGCAATTACTTAAATTGCGTTCATAACCGCGAAGATCGTATCCTGATAACGTCATTGCATGTAACCGCCGCAAAAAATTTATTCGGCACAACTACCGTTGTTCAACATTACGGGCAAAAACGGAGCCATTGGAAATGACCTTGGGGCTTCATGACCTTCATAGCCCTTTAGATTAGAGCACTGCACAGGTATCGCGCGCAGAGAGGTCAGAGGTTCGAATCCCGTGAAGCTTGAATTTTCTCTCACTGATTTCTCTTTCACATTACATAAATAGCGTTCATAAACTCGAAGATCATATCGTCATTGCATATAATTGCAGCATAAAATCTTCACAGTACAAAATCGTTGTTCAACAAAAAAATAAGATGGACCAACTACAATTTAGCCAAACGGATGTGGCTTAATTCATAGCTCAGTTGGTTAGACTGCACTGCACCAGTACCGCAGCGGTACCGCAAAGGTCACGAGTTCGAATCTCGTTAATTGAAGCCTGAATTTTTTTCAGGTTTCTCTTTCACAACTTAAATTGCGTTCATAACTGCGAAGATCATATCGTAAAGTCAGATAAAATGATGTCAGAGATGTGTAGCCACAGCCCGATATTAAACAGTGCAACAACTTAACGGTGAATAAGACCATTTGCTACACTTTGCAGCTCTTAATTTCACGCGAAAGTGTGCCTTACAGCTCAATATAACTTATTATCCTTCTACAACAGCCTGCGCCGCAAACCAACTAAACCGGCTCTGGTTCAAACTCTAATCAGTTAAGTAAGGCCTTAATCAGTACAGGGTTCGTACGGGTCCTTGAAAACCTGGAAAGTCCTGGAAAAATACAAATTCCAAATGCAGGCATGGAAAACTGGAAAATCGATAGCAGTCCTGGACAGTTCTGAAACCTTAGCTTTTTTCTTAGGCAATTTTTTTAATTATAAAATACCAAAATATTAATATTTCGCGTTTTTACAGTGGGGCAACAAATTTATGTGAAAAGACCACGGCGCATAAAAAAAATCCTCCATATCGTTTCTTACTCTGAAAATAAAATAGTAGAAAATGGCAATATATTTGCTTATTTGTTTTGTTTGATGCTAAATTGTTTTTTTAGCTTTTAAGGTTTTTGATTTTTGTTATTTGTTCCTTGAAAGTCCTGGAAAAGTCCTGGATTTGTTTGCATTATTTGTAACTGCTGGAAATCTTCTGCACACAGCTACAAGCGATAGCGTATGTTTATGCGATTTCATATACATATCTAGACTAGAGTCAAGGTCTCTCGGCGTGAGGTTGCACATTTTGGTCCGGAAATTACAAGTAGGGATGAGAGAGGGTCCCCGTTTGATTTCCCCGATTGGCGAGTACACGTATTTTTTTTTATAAGAAACCACTTTATATAAGAAACTAGGGTCTGAAATACCAAAAATCTTAAGAAACCTTTAGGGCTAAACTCTCTTGAACCAAGAAACTTCCTAAATATGAAAAACAAGAAAAATGACACGGAACTTGAGAAAGGCATTTCTTTGATATTGACTTTTCCATTCTTTTATAGTGTTTTATTCTTTAATTTCATTTTACCGTGCCAAAAAGGAGCTATAGATGGGAATGAAAGTTTGTCTGTTTCTCTGATGAAGTGTTCAAGATATTAAGAAACCCTAGCTTAAGAAACTTTCAGGGCTAAATCGGGTCAAGTTTTAAGAAACTTTGAGACTAAGTTTCTTACAAAAAAATACGTGTATATCATATAGGTATGACAGTTTATGATCAGTTCTTCCAATACGCTGGCTATCGGTTTCGTTCCCAAGCTGCGGCCTCTTCCTTTTCGTGAAAATTTTCCCCGAAGGAACGGAAGGAATACACGCAATTTTTTTTTATAAGAACATGTACAACTTAAACTTAATAAGAACAACGAGACTCAAATTTTTAATTTTTGTTCTTAAAAGAACAAGCTCAGGCTGAGGCATGATCACCAGAGAGGTAAAGATTCACTGTAAAGACTGCTCAACAAACAACGAAGGAAGTTCGCCTCTAAATTCAGCCGTACAAACTACAATACATGTGTGGCGCAAGGCGTTTCACTTTCCAATACCTTTTTTTTCTTCAATAAAAACCGCTTACAGAAATAAGAACAATTTAAGAACAAATTGAGGCTAAAGTCGCCTAAAAATTAAGAACGATGAGCCTGATTTTCTGGTTCTTATAAAAAAAGCGTATAATATAAGGTATACCAGCTTTCTTCAGATCTTCTTCCGATACACTGGCTATCGGTTTCGTTCCCAAGCTGTGCCTGTTCCTTTTCGTGAAATATTTTTGCCCTGAGGGAACAGAAGGAGTATTTTTGAAATGAGGTCAAAAACCGGCCGGTTTGAATAATTTTTTTAAAGAAATTGTTTTTTTAAATTTATTGGACGAGTTTACTTACAGTGATAAAACTTTTTATAAAACCAAAAATAACAAAATGAAAAGTTACCCGAAAAATATGTTGAATTTGTATTTTCAATCTGAAAATATTTATATAACTGAAAGAGAAATACGTAATTTTTTGTCTATGAATCATTTATTGAATGACTTTCTGTTGCGTGCAAAAATAGAAATGGACGTCTTTCAAGCAAAAGGTGTTTCGAGAAAAATAATGTTAATAAAACAGAGACTCTGAAACAAAGCTATACGTGGGCTTTTTGGAGTCTACGTAAATCAGCTCAGTTTTAAATAACTTTTATGCTAAGCTGAACCTTGTCCATGCTATTCATTTTGTATGAATTTCATAACCGATAAGTCATAGCTCGCACGAAAGAATTAAGAATCTGATCCGTTTAAAATGTTTTCCTTCTGGTTTTAATCCGACAGAATGACTTAAATTTCTTTTAACCCCCTCGACATTTCCGTTCGATTGGCCACGTTTTTCTAAACAAGCTACTGAGTGTTCTTGTACTAAAAAGGAAATGAAATTCAGGGCTTGCGTGGGATTTTCAGCAGTTTCTTTCTAAATAAATTGCTTTCACCTTTAACATCGTAGATTTCCTAAAATAGCCTGTGGGAAATCATTTTGATATCTTGACTGCATCTGTTTCATTGTTATGTAAAAGCTGTGAACATGTAGGCAGGTCACCATGGAAACACCTTTCAAGCTTTTTGTTTTGACGTCATAATCCTGTCCACTTGAAAGTTTTCAAATTCAGCTTTCTTTTGAACCGGCTTAAAGCGTGCAGCTGATAAATTGTCGGTGTAGGCGAGCACGCCACAAGCAGAATAAATAGAAAAAGGCAGTAGCAAGTCTTAATAAAATTTTCCTAGCCGTCCAAAGTTTAGTAAATGAGGCAGGTAGTTTGAAATCGTTTGATTTTAAACCTTTAACTTTCTAGATAACTTGTAACTACTATGCATTTGCCGGTCAGTGGATTTTTGTGTACGTTAATTGAAATTTGAAGTTAAATGAATGAATGATCTTTTTTCAGTCTCCAAGTCAGGTAGAATCTAAAAGAACCATTGAAACCCGTACAATTTAATTGCACGGAATTTTGGCACGGATGCTTCGTTTATGCGTACTTTTATTTTGGTTCGAAACGGTTAAAATTCGGCACTGCGGATCGAGTCTTTACATATCTAATCAAAATATATCCTTGCTAAAATTTACCTTTTTGGTACCCGTATACCATTTTTATCCGAGCCGTGCTAAAAAGGGATTAAGTCTTCGAAAATATTAGTTAATTGTCACGCAATAACTCTATCCAAATGTAGATTTTTCTTGTTTTATACAGAAAAAAGAGTTAAAAATGTCTGTGTTCGGTCAAAATACCTAAATACCTTAATTCTTGCTCTGGAATACTGCAAAATACATGTGTTCTATAAAGAGGTAAGGTTCGTGAATTAAAATTTTCTTCAACCGCGAGTGTTGTCTGCCGCCGGGCCAGTCCTCAACTTTTGTCGACTACTTAGCCGTTAGATCGTTATTAAAAACTCAGATATACTCTATACTTTTGTAAGAACATGAGTCTCAAAGAGGCAAAAACTTAAAAAACAATTAAAGAAAAAGCTAAGACTGATTCTCGCAATAAGTAGGAAAATTTTCAGGTAGAAACTTTGCTTAAACTCATAATTTATTTTAGCAGTACAGTAGTCATGAAAAGATGCACGATGTTTCACGTTGTGAAATTATGTCCCAAGTGTTGCATACATGAAGTTTCCACTCAAAATAGTATGAATGATTTGAAGTCGTCGAAAACCTCCGTAAAATGTAAAATTTACTGGCTTTCTTTTATATAACAAAGCGTGAACTTTTTGGATCGATGGCCATCAGATACGCGTAATGAAAACTGAACATGAGAGACGCGTGCAGCACGTTTTCATTCACGCGGGCCCACTGAAGCTCTTTAATAGGCAGTAAATACACGATAACACAGTCACATGAAATTTAGTTACGAAAACGTACTTTTGTTGAAAAAACGTGATCCTTAAACTCGTTTTTGAAACGAGGAAGTCTTCCTTCTATTTACTTTATTTGTAAAGGTCGTGTAATATTTTAGTTCTGTTATATTTTTAAAAACTTCCGCTCAAAGATGTTCAAAATTATTCAAATATATCCAAGTTTATTTATTTGCTACTGGCCAAAGTCCGTTGACGCACATGCATCTCATTTGCATTAAATAAATTCCCCTCATAAAGTCAAGTCTGTGGTCTTATATTTCGCGACAGAAAACTGACGCAACCATCTCATGCCCGCGTCACCTGACAACATTAGTGCTCAGGTCAATGTCAACGCGTGCATCAACCAATCAGAGGAAAGGTTATATCTTGGTCATCTTTACATCACCCAATGAATCACGCGCTTGTAATTGTTGACGTTACAACTAACTTTTCCATGGGAAATACACATAATGGATATATTTATCGAACACAGGCGAGTGTATTCAGTCTTGGCGGCATTTCACGAGAGGTGGTAGAAGTGTCGAACTTTGTTTTGTAAAAAAAAAGCTTTTTAGAGAAATATTCTTTATTTATTAGAAATGTCAGAAGGAGCAAGCTTTGATATTTTGGGACCACATTTTACAAACGTAAAAGTTGTAGGCACAGGCGGTAGTGGGACAGTATTCTCCGCCGTTGACACCAAGAGCGATCAGTCGGTTGCTTTGAAAAGACTTTCACTTCAAAGCCGGACACACTGTCAAAGAGCGCTTAGAGAACTTAAGATTCAAACAGCGCTAGAACACGAAAATATAGTGAAGATACTCCGAATTGTAGATTCAGAGGGAAAGTCTTTAAATTCCTGTGCCGGCGCAGAATCGTTCAAAGACACTGACTTCGTTTATGCCGTCGAAGAACTGTTTGGCACGGATTTACATCATATTTTACAGCACAGCAACCGTTTAACAGAAGACTACGCAAGTTTATTTCTCTACCAGTTGTTACGTGGCCTTAAATTTACTCACTCTGCTAACATTCTACACCGAGACATAAAACCCAGCAACTTGCTTGTAGACACAGACAATTTGCTTTTGAAAATTAGTGATTTCGGTCTCAGTAGAGTTCTCGATGGTAACTATAACCATCGAAGATATCTTACGGAATGTGCTTCAACGCTGTGGTACAAAGCACCAGAACTTTTATTTAATTCCAAAAGCTATGATAGCAAGGTAGATCTCTGGGGCGCTGGCTGTGTTTTAGCCGAAATGTTGCTGGGAATACCGCTCTTTGAGGGAAGACATGAAGTTGAACAAATGGAGCTGATTTGTGAAACAATAAATGTAACAGACGATGATTTAAGTCAAGTCAAAGAAGTTTTACCTGAAAAATTCCTAAAATCGAATTCTGGTGAGGCCGTTAAACCGTTGCGAAGGAAGTTTGAAGAAATTGGAATTTCAATCGAAGGTGAGTGACAACCGGCTTGTTGATGTAAACATGTATCAGAGAAATGAGATTTTCAATTAGCTCACGATTTTTCCGCATCATATTCAAATTTTACGTCTGTTTGAAATACAAAATAGGAGTAGTTTCTTCAATAAGTTTTATTCTTGTAGTTTTATTTTGTTAATTTTTTTATTCGTAAAGTTTTACTGCAAAATGCGAGTGACCTTGAACGCGAGGTTGTAATTGAAGATTTGCATACGGCCTTCGTTGGTTTCAGTATGACGCGCATGAATATTTTATTCAGTTCTTCCCAGCGCGAATCGGAGTTGAGTATATATGATTCAAAGTTAATGTTATCGAATATTCGAGAAAAAGATATTAGGTTTACGTTTTTAACTTTTATTATCCAAATGTCGTTTATAGAAACCGTTTATGATTTTTTGTTATCTGTTTCTGTATCATACCTTTAGAACCAAAAATAGAAAGCGTCGTATAGTATTTGTATAGAAATTTCAGTTTCTGCGCTTAAAAAACAAAGTGAAAGCGTTTCTGTTTTATTTTTTTATCCAAAATTCATCTCGCCCCGGAAATATTTGGCAGGGGCGAAAGTATTCAGAAGTTTCAGTTTTTTGCTGTATTGAAAATATTTCCGTCGCTTTCCGCTCTTTGCGTTATTCCGTTTTGTTGCGTATGTCATTCATTTTTCCGGAACCATTATCTTAAGGACAAGATTTCAGTTTGAAATTATAGTAATATTCGGACGCCTAAGCATTCTTTTTATAGTAATTGTTATCCATAATTTAGCAGTTGTATCTTTTAAAGCACCACAAATACCTATAAATATATTTGTGGGGAACAGATAGCGCTTTTGTGGCAAACACACAACAAAAGCAATTTTTTAAAAGTTTTTTTTTAAATAATTTGTTGTGAGACAATTAAAATTATTTTTATTTTTTTTTATTTCTAATTCCGCAAGTGAAAGGTAATATAAAATTTGGTAAACACAAAATGAAGGCGGATTGTGCTGTGACTTTTACTATATGGGGAATAGTAGTCAAAAACAGTTGAAAAAATAATTAAAATGTATATTCAGATCAGTTGAGAAGCAAAATCATTAGTTTTGGTGCCAAGTGACATAATTTTGTAGTTTTTTTGCTGGCCTTCTGTGAATTTTTATTTTTATTTTATTTATTTATTTATTTTTATCAATTTTTAACCCATAGTTAAAAAATCACTATATCTTATAACTGCTTGGATGTTAAATAAATTTTTTTCTTTCCCACCAGCTTTGGATTTACTTGAGAAATTGTTAGCCTTCAGTCCCAGCAAGAGGTTGTCAGCAGAGGAGGCTCTTGCCCATCCATTTCTGCAGAAGTTTGCTTTACCCACAGATGAGCGTTTGTGCTTGACTCCCTTTCACATCGAAGATGAAGTTGACAATTTCTCAGAAAACATCCTGAAGGATATGGTTTTTGATGAAGTTATGTCTCTGGTATCGCTTGAAAGTTGTGAGTCAGAAGAAATTGTCATTGAAAAAGCAGAAGTTGCAGACAAGCCCGAGAAAGAAATCATGTCTTTAAAGGAAGCTATGATTACAGAGGACCCACCGATTTCACTGAGAGAGTTTCTAACAAAATCTACAGATGATGAGATTAGGAGAAACTCTATCAAGCTTGACAAAGAAATTTTGCAAACACTAGGTTTGCATTCCAACAGAGAGGCAATACAGACCTTTGCAGGAGCAATGAAGATTCAAAGATCACTAAATTCACCTCATAAAGAAAAACTCAAAGCTCCAGTTAATTCTAGAATTTCTCCTTCAGTTTTAGAAAACTTCTTAGGGAAAAACTTTAAGGAAAATTTTAATTTTACTTGCAAGAAGAATGCCTTGGCTGGCCAAGGACCATTTGGTATGTGCTATTTATGATGTGAGGTCAACGCAAGTTCGCAAAAACGTTTTGTATTTTTTTCCACTTGCTCAAATCAAAGCAAGAAAGGATTCAAGCATTCACACAGCTGCCCGTCTTGTTGTTTGATACCAGTAAATTTAAAGCGTTTTTTGTCATCGTACTTTTAAAAATGATAGTTCTTGCAAACTTGCGTTGTTAGTTTTATACACATCTGGATTTAGCTTTTAATTATTAAATTAGCCCAAGGCAGTTTTTTTTTTCATTCAGGTTCATTATTGTTTTTTCTTGGGGTAGGGTAGGGGGGAAGTGTTGGGGCAGCTGAGATCAGATATATTACACTGATTTATATTTTGTAAAGGTTGTCTTAAGTGTAAATTTAATTTTAGTGTTTGTTAAATTTTTTTATTTGTCACAGGAATACAGGTGAAACAAAAGTTTTTTTTAGTTTTTTTTTTCATTAAAACAATATGATGAGGAATTTTAGTTATCTATTAATAAATACTTTTTTACTGTTTTTTATTGCATTTCAAGTGTTACAAGGGGAGAATGATATTAATTGCGAAACAAGGTTCATTGCATATATTGGATTAAGAATTCTTGTTTGGTTTGGTTATTCTTAGCGTCTTATTTTTTTGTTTTTAAAATTTAAACAGTAAATAGGATTTTGAAATTTAATGCATTGGAGAACTATATTGATTGTTATATTGTAGTGCTTTTAATATGGAGGAGGGAACTTTTAGGAGTGGAGTGAATTTATTGCATATTGCTATAAACGAGAAATTCCAATCTGTGCTGCATGTTTACAACAAACCACAGTATTTAGCAAAAGCTGTATTAATGCGAAGCGGTTTTTAAGATAGCAAGTTCAATTTTTTCAAAACAATATTGAAATATTCATTGAGTGTTTCACTTTTGATGATCATCCTGACAAAATTATTGAATATTTGCCAAATAATAATATTTAAAGATTAATGGCTGATAATTTCGTGTACATATAAAAATTATTTATTACACAAGCGTTACAGGACATAATAGTGCTGGCATGAAATAAAAGAAGAGTTATTTAATAATGTTGTCATAATGTGTGTCACTAGTATTTGGACGGGAGGTGTTTGGAAGTTATTAATGAAGGATGTATACAATCTGTAAAGTGATTTTTCTCCACTCTGAAAATGTTCTGGATTTGGAGAGCCTTACCAGAAGAAGATAGAAATCAGTGGACATCAAAGAATGCTAAAAACTCGGCATATTGCCCTCAAGTCAAAATTCCTAAAATTCCTGAAATATTTTACCGCTGAATTCAGTATAGGTATGCTATTGTTTTCACGTGAACACTCCGTGTATCAAAACTTCCTGATACACATAAAGAAACTGATGCGGAAACTGGTGATAAACAAACAAATTGAGAAAGAAGAATGGTTTGTATTGGCCAGAAGTTAAGATTTTTTGTAGTTTTTGATTGTCTGCTGAAAGACAAAGCGAGAAGCTGAATTTTATCGGATGTTATCGCACTTGTGCGTCTTGTATTTTAATTAGAGGTGATGTGAAGTTGTTCACAAACTTCCAAAAACTTTTGACCAGATTTGATTTTGATCGGCGGCTGCCCAAAACAAATAAAGTCTAAATGGTAGTCGTGAATTGGAAAAAAACAGTTTTTTGCTGTCAAGTTCTGTAAAGAATAGGATTCGAAAGATGACTGCACTGATAAATGAAAGTGTTTCTGCATCTAAATATCACGTGAACACACATTCTCAACGCACATGGCCACAGCTGGTCGTTATCTTCTATTGTATTACAAAATGTTTTGACTAAAACAGACAGATATATCAAGCATGGTTAAACTTACAGGCGCTGAGTTCACAAAGAAACAACAAAGCTTGTAACTTTAAAGACTTTGTGCGTAGTTTTTTTAAAGTGAAAGGCACCGCTGGGCAGGCGAGAGAAGATAGCGCGCGTGACGTTAACTGCTTATGTGTTGAATGTGTTGAAAGATGTTTGCTACAGCTGTGCAACTAATTAGTTTTTAACATTATCTGGAAATTGAAGACTTTTATTCATGCTTGCCGTTCTCCTGCACATCAAATGCAACACTAAAAACTACCGCGTCTTTGTTAAAATATATAAAACTTAGCATAAATTAAGTCACCCCGATTCCCTTTGGGAAAAGAATTAGTTCA
>JAODFW020959900.1:0-10679 GCA_027575235.2 Palythoa mutuki
TCATAAATTTGATGTTTTAGTTTGTTGTCTGTTCCAGGGTGCGGCGTTTATTCGAGGGCGGCGTTTATTAATATTTTTGCTCTCAGGTGCGGCGTTTATTCGAGGGCGGTGTTTATTCGAATAAATACGGTATGGCATAATACAGCCACAGGCATCCCCTTGATATATGGCATGATACAGCCACAGGCATCCCCTTGATATATGGCATGATACAGTCACAGGCATCCCCTTGATATATGGCATGATACAGCCACAGGTATCCCCTTGATATATTGCATGATACAGTAACAGGCATCCCCTTGATATATGGCATGATACAGCCACAGGCATCCCCTCGTGATTAGGGAGTCCGCAATAGAAATAATAATAATGTCAATAATGATGATGATAATAATAATAATAATAATTATAATAATAATTGTAATAATAATAATAATAACGATAACTATACATGATAATGATAATAAATTATAATGATAATGATATACAAAACCAAAAGTATGCCTACTGGCAACCGCGAGGATTCTACGAAGAGTGCTGGAAAGCGAATGAATTGTGCCTGATGCCTCTCTTACTCCAGCGGCAGCTGTGTTCAAAGACAATAATAATGATAATAATTGATAATAATAACAATGATAATAATAATAATAATAACAATAATAGTAAGTGCTTTATCATAGATATTGCAGTGCCTAATGATTCTGGAATTTTCGAAAAGGAGAAGGAGAAGATTGAGAAACATCAAGATCTGAGAAGAGAGATAGCGAAGCTGTGGAGCATCAAGACGTCGGTTATACCAATAGTAGTTGGTGCGTTTGGCACAGTTACAAACAACCTAGGAAAACATCTGAATACGATTGGTGTCACAACAACAGTAGAACTTTTACAAAAGGCAGCCTTACTTGGAACAGCAAGGATCCTAAGAAAAGTACTCGAAGCCTAAGGCTGTGAGTCACATAGCTTGCCTTCGAGAGAAACTCATTTCCAGCATCCATCTTGCTGTGAACATTTTATTTCATAATAATGATATTGATAATAATACTAATAATAATACTTATCTTTATAATAATAATAAAGTAATAATAATAGAAATAATAATAGTACATCCGTAATAATAATAGAAATAATAATAGTACATCCGTATAATTCTCTTTACCCAAGCAGCCTTTTTAATATCGTTGATAATGCACGGCTGGACAACCAAGTGTCAAGGATTTCTTTTTGAAGAGTACAGAAATCGACAAGCGAAGGCATTTTGCTCGAGAAGACAGAAAAATGGAAGCTCAGCTTGTAAATAACTCGCGCGACGTAAGCCAAGCTTTCACACAACGCTGCTTTCTTTTCCTTTGGTTGGCTAATCTCGTTTCTTGTTAGCAATCAGTCGAAGGACGTCTTTCATTGAATTTGCGTCAGTCTTCGGGCACTCCAGTGTGTTCCTTTTTCGGTCAGAGACACAAAAAATCATCGAGTGAACAAAGGGGCAAATATGCTCAAGACTTGATTTGTTTCCAGAACGTTAATCAAATAGATTGAATCAGAAATCTAATACGTTAATTTAGAAAACATTGGAAGACCTGGTGAGTTCGACTATCATGCGGATGAGCGGGTGGTAAGGCTCGAAATCTTGTGACACCCGCTCAATGCGGGTGAGTTGACAGCTATGCAAAAGTATTTTTGGTGCTATATCTCTATAATATTTATAACCGAGACTATCAAACACGTCAAATTTTCATAAATGCTTTGATAGGTTTTTCATTTCACGGCAACGCCGCCTTTAAAAGCGTTACAGTGATTGGCTAGTTTTTCAGGTAATGAAAACAATGGGAATGGAATGTTCCGCTCCGGGTTCAGCAGCCGTTTGTGGTGGAGGGAACTGTATTGCGTATTCGGACCGGTTACCCGGATAATGATTTTCAGAAAATTTTAAAAACTCACCAATTATTTAAAAACGATTTTGAAGTACTACCTAAATATTCCGAAGATTTCCGAACGCTTCCAAAGATTTTTTAGAAATCTTCAAAACACCAAAAATGCATAAGAAACAGTTTTTAAACATTTCTGAAGCTTTCCGATGATTTCAGAAAACTGTCGGATAGTTCCGATGATTTCCGAACGCTTCCGAAGATTTTTTAGAAATCCTCGAAACTCCAAAAATGCATAAGAAACAGTGTTTAAACATTTCTGAAGCTTTCCGATGATTTCAGAAAACTGTCGGATAGTTCCGAAGATTTCCGAACGCTTCCGAAGATTTTTTAGAAAACTTCAAAACTCCAAAAATGCATAACAAACAGTTTTTAAACATTTCTGAAGCTTTCCGATGATTTCAGAAAAATGTCGGATAGTTCCGATGATTTCTGTATACGTAGGCATGGGATAAATTATCGGAAGCATAATAAGAGATTATTAACCGGGCGCGAGGTCTGTATGGAAAAATAGTTATTACATGCCTTTTTTTACTTCCGGTAATTTATCCCATACCTACATCTACAGAAATTATTGGAACTATCCGACAGTTAAACAAAAATTCAAGATGGCGAACCGATACTGTTGATTGGCGCTTCTTGTATCCATGACAATCAACAAACACCAAAATTGGGTACTCAGTTCAGAGCTTACATTGTTAGGAATGTCTGTGATAATTTGCAAGACAAACAGACGAACATTTTAAATAATTTTAAGTTGTCACTTTTATACGTGAATAATGCGACTTATGATCGATATGGTTAAGGGTTTAGTGAAATGCTTTCTCACGTGAAGCTCAACAGAGATGGTCCTAGCTGGGGGTCAAGTTAGCATGGCGGTCATCACTTACGCCCCTCACCTCATGGCTCCATGGCACGGCTCATGAGGGAAGATTTGTCGATATCAATCTGAGCCGGAGGGTTTTTCTCCGGGTGTATTCAGGTTTGCCTCCCTTGGCGTAATCGGCACGTGCTAACTTCATCAAGCCTTGATGATGATATTCGTGTCTTTCCTTGGATCCTTCCAATTCCGTAGATATTGAAAAACCCACCCGTATTTTATACAACCCTTTCTGTTGCAAACACTATATATCTTTAATTTACCACCAGATGTTTTTTTCGTCTTGCTTGAAAACGGTTCTCGAGAATAGAAATCGTGTTCAGTCCGGTCTTCTCTCACAGCGGTTTTATTTTTACACGTAGTTTACGCGTGGCATGTGACCAGCCCCAAGGTTGCTTGGTAGGGAGCAGAGAAAGCCTGGGTACGAGATAAGTTTGCCCTAGATTTTACCACGGCTTTTGTAAACGCTTGTATAAAAAGCAATCCATTAGCTAACAGTCGCTGAGGTAAGGTAATATTTATTAAGGAGTTTAAGCAGCGAAGACGGCGACGACGACGGCAAAGAACAATAGTGAATACAATAACCGCACGTTGGAATGCAACGAGTTGACGATCGAGCACCTGCACGTTGTGTCGCTAGAAACAGAACGTGAAAAGATCTATTAGGGAGGTCATGGGACGATGACAACGTGATAACAAAAACATTTTCAGTATTTGTTAACGTTCAAAGGGAACTTTTAGTCTTTTTCTGTTCAAAAAGCTTAAGGCGCAGTAAACAAAACCCTAATGACCCAAAGAAAGAAGTAAAGAGCAAAACAGAAACATATATTTTCTGAGCCGCCGCCGTTGGCGTTGCCGTGGTAGTTTCTCAGTAAAGTTCCCGTTACTCTGAGGATGCAATTTTAAAAATCATAATTTTTGTACGCAACATGTCCAAGAGAATACACCAGTATCATCACGCACTAATATCGCAACTCTACGAGAGTGGAAAGTGGACGTATTGCTACCATTGAAGAAATTATAAGTAATGCAATGAAAAATCAAAATGTATACTGTTTAAAATATTACCTTATGATTCGTTGATCATATACTATCACTATACGTTAAAATAAAGAGCTCTACATATCGTAACATTCTTTACGCAAAATACTAAATAGCCGATTTTTCAGTTATAACGTTTTTTTAACCGACCAACCGACCCTAAATTTTTGCTGGAAAATAACTGTAAACATAGAATTAATTAAGTGGGGATGGCCTGATACTCGTCCATCGTAACAAAAAAAAAATCAACATTTGTCAGTTAGCTTTACCAGTTTTGTCAGTTATGGAAGTTTGTACAGTAAAAAAAAGTGATAGCCATGTGAAACTGGTCGTGTGATTGTGACGCTGTGTTAGCAAGTTGCCAGTTCTACCACACGAGTCGGTAAAGAACTGGCAACAAATGTTCAAAATCCGATTTGTCACTTATAAAATTATAAAACAACTACGCTCAAAGCTGTTATTTATTAAACAGAAAAAGCTGGATATTACAAAACCTATTTGGTTTACCGATGGCAAGTTTTCAGACCAGCGTGCACCAACCACTTTATTTGTTGCTTGAGGGAGCTAAAGTTTAATGAGTATATGAACATCCCTCTAAACCGCAAAATTTACCTATTGTAAACACTTCAAAATTTGTGATAATCTTCGCCAGGTTGGCAAATCGGAGACAAATGTAAGCTTTTAGCCTCATTAGAGAAGCCTTTTTACGTTTTGAGGCAAATAATAAATGACAACAAATATAAAAGTTCAAAATAAAACCTTTAATAGCAGAAAATGAAGTATTTCTTTTAACAACAGTAACCTGATCTGAGAGAAATAAGCACACAACGTTAAGTGTCTGTAACTAAAAAAGCTTTTGTTACAACATATTTTTAAAAATATACAAGACTTGATTACAATAAGTTTTTAAATTACGCTTCAAGCGACGACCGGCGTTGTTTTTGAAGAATCGGTCTTCAAATAAATAAGATTATAATTAAAAAAGCGGTAAACTTATTAGTTTTTCAACTTTTAATCATAGTTCAACCGGAAGTTAATCGTGATAACCCTGATAATTCACGTGGCTCAGTCGGCGCGGCCGGCTGGAGCATATTGCGCGAAAACGAGGCCACTAAGTGCAGAGTGTATTTACTGTACTTTGTTGTGAATGCATGTGGAAAGGCACCACTTTGTTCACAAGGCAAAGGAAAAAAATTGTTTTCAACAGGGTAGCAGTTGACATTTGCAAAATTCTAATGCCGCGTTCTTTCTTAGTAAAACGAAGAAAACTGTCTGGCGAAGAGGCTGTTGCAGACTATGGTAGGGACGAATTTTTAAAATCATTGTAGTTCTGTTTAACTTCGATTTCTCTGTTTAACATGAAGTCCAAGGAGTCTTATTGTTTTAGATACGTGTTGTAAGAATATTTTGAAATAGAAAAAGTTTAATCGAGAAAACTTTCTACTATGGCCACACTTGGAATTTTCAAATTAAGTATTTTAGATCATGAGAAAAGTGCGAAAGATGCAAGGTTTTAATTAGTGAAGCCTCGCGCATTGGCCCTTCAAAGATATTGCTAAATTTGTCTCCGTTTACTGTTAAGGAAATTTACGAAAGACATTAACCAAACTAATGAATTTCTCGAAGTTTCCAAAGCAGATCTTTCGGAAAATTCACACAGACTGAGAATTTTCAGTTTATAATTCAAAGCATTTCGACAGAAGATAAAGCAATTTATCTCAGCCTTTTGCAGTTGTTAGTAGTTTGTATAATTTTAGTGAATATACACACACCTGGGGAGAGCAGAGCAGATGGTCGCTCCGGTATACACATGAAGAATTAGCGTTTTTAATCATAGAACTAGAAGAAAGAAAGTCAAATTACAAACTTCACTTTGAATGGATAACTGTTCGTCAGTAAAACTTATAGCTTGAGAAAATCTGAAAGATTTCAAAACATACGCCAGCGATGGCGATTTGAAATGGAAAAAGTTATTGTTTTCAAACTTTACAACATAAATTAAAACGATTCCATAAACAGATGAATGCTTAAAATTCGCAGCTGTTATCATCTTCAGGGCTTTCAGATTTCCGCTCGATACAAAACGGGAAAAATGCCAATCTGAGCTTTAAAAAGCTACCAAAACTGAAGAGGATTTTCTCGTTTGGGGAAAACCGAAAAAAAAAACTTGCCCGGAGCCATTAATGGCTCCCTGGAAAGCGAAGTAATTTCGGAGAGAGTATGAAAAACATAGCGAATATTTGTTGTGAAATCGCTTGGGAGACAGAATACTTAATCAGCATAGATTCTAAATTCTGAATGGTCTGAAAGATAAAATATGACAATGGCCGAGTAAGGTTGATCATTTTAGTTCTATTAGTAAAAGCACCGACCATCTGGAACACATGAGAAGTGACAAGCTTTGAAGTCATTTGCACAAATTAATCCTCTGAGCTAAAAATAGTTTGACACACGAAGCGCGATATGGTATATTCACAGCCGGTTTTGAGAGGATGAGCAATTTTAGAAATATCTAACTGAGAATATTCTTATTGAAATAGAAAAAGATAATTGCAGCTTTATTTTATTTTTGTAAAAATAATAATAACAATAAATGAGCACAACTGTTTACCTGTTTGTCATTTGGCATATTTCCACTTTTCGTTTTAGCTGTTGCAGGTATGATAGCTAAAAACAACTGATCCTCTCAAACACAGAATGTTTCTTCAAGTATTGATATAGATTTATATGGAAGCAAATTGAAAAAGGCCGAAATTTTGACTTCTTTTACATCTGTGGCCCTAGGAAACAGCTCGCTCCACATGTGTTTACCCGTCGGGCAGGAGCCAACCATTTGTCATTTCAATCTCTTAATAGTTTCTCCTGTTTGCTTGCATACATCTGTAATCGTCACTGGAATTCAGAAAGAAAAACAGAAAATCTATGTCTTGCTAACAGATAAAATTTTTTAAGCAGTTTTGTTTAGTAATCAAAATATGACTTAGCACTCAGTTCCTCTTGGTAGCAAGGAACCAAAATCTTTTCAGGTATTAAATACACTTTATAGGCTGCATAAACAGTTTTCCTGCTTTGCGAACAGGAGATTAGGATCCTTGACGTTGTATGATGTTATCTGTAACAAACGGCACGCATCCTGCGCGTTTATCTCCTTGTTCTCGGTTTCAGGTTTTAAATTTAGACTACGCAGAAAAAAGAAACAGATAAGTCGTGACTCGCTCGTTTTCTTTAAAGGGTCTCTGAACAAAGCACGTCTTCAAGTCGTTGTTTTAATTGCCTTAAATAAGTATTATTAACTTGATTTGCCCCGGCTGGAGCAAGAATTTGGAGAACATGTGGGCCATCATTGTTGTTTATCATTACGACAAAACTATTATTTTCGCACCCGTTATATGATTCCGTGAAGGTCACATGGTTCAACATTCAACACTGTTGTAGCTGTTAATAACGTCTGCAATAGTATTTTCATGTCTGTTGATAACAGCACGGGCGCTCCACCATCTGGGACAAGAAAAAAAATAAAACCGGGACATTTTAGCATGATTTAAGGAAATCCTATTTTGTTCCATGCTAAATCAACTCGAGAAACTATTTTCCTGCCCGTTGTCCCGCGAAAGAACCCATCATAGTGACGATCTGTGATTCCAGATGGAACATGCCGTGAACTGAATGGGCAGATAAGTGTCTATTATGCTAAGTATTTCAACACCCTTAAATTATCTTAACTCAGATCAGAACAAAAACATCAGTGCTCTTCGTACATTTAAAACACGATGGTAAAGTACACGAAATGGAATGAAAAAGATATTTCTCAAGTTTGTGTAAGACAAAATGTTAGTGCTTCCAATGAAATAAAATCGATCTTTAAATTATGGAACCATCGTCAACAATAAACCATTTAGCTGTAATGCTTGAGTTGGGCTTTGTCCCCACGGCTATTTGCCACATCTGTCTTTTCAAAAAGTTGTTCATCTCCACTTTCGGACATGTGGCGTTGACAACAAACTCGGATTCATTAAAGTGCATGGTTCTTCTATAAAGCGACAAACTATTGCAATGTTTATCTGTAGAAAGAAACTTGACCATATTTCCTGTTATATCAAAAAATTTTAAATACTATATTGTTGAAAGACTTACCATTATAACTACTGACCTTTGTTGGATTTAGTAAATGTCAGCAGAGAAAACATGTCAAGATCCTCAACTCTCGACTAGCAAGCGTGGCTGGAATGCCTGCTAACAGACAGGAAATTCTTAACAAGTTTCAATCAGCAATTAGATGAAATCAGGTTTTCCTTCTTTTAAAAATAGTTATCGCCGCTTCTTTATAGTGGCAAACAATTGTTGGTATGTTCAAAAACCGCCAACTATAATCTCGTAAAAATATAGAAGCATCGCTATCAGGATACATATAAAAGTTTAAAGATTTCTAAAAATTTTTTTAAACGTTCTCTGATAAAAAAATATTGAAAATTACTCTTACAGCAACCGATCCTGTTGCTTTCATCAGGTAAATTTTAGAAAGAGAGGCGAAACTGATTTCAGCCTACTTTACATTGTACAAACCATTGAATTGACAGTACAATCAGCCATGCACGTGACGAAGGCTCTTTCTACAGAAGTCGGTGTGCGTCTGACTATAAAGCAGGATATTCACCTTAAATATACTGATAAATCATGTAAATAATTTGGCCTAAAACTAAAAAAAAATTGGCCAAAAACTAATCACAGAATCACATGGCTCATTTGATAGATTTGATGTTTAACTGGGTGTGTTGTTTTCCCTGTACACGTCATCGTCCGCCTGGCCGACTTTTTCAGATTTATAAATCAGTTTTGGGGACAATACTCTTCTATGCATTCTAGAGATACAACCGAAAAAATAGCTGTTCCAATTAACAAAAAGATCCGTTTTCAAATTTACCCGGCTTAATGCAGACGGAGCCTTAGGCCCACTGTCTGTCACCCCAACTTGTTCATATTGATCTTACTTTCTTTCCTATTGACTTAGAAAAAGTTTTCATTTTTGCCTTTTTTGTACTTCACCATTGACTTCATCAGCAGCTTTATCAAGGCTTTATCGTCTTCACTTCTTTTAACTGTCATTGTTCTTATCATCACCACTCAGTACATTGTCAAACAGCATCATCAAGCTTACAATTATTACTTTGTACTGTTTATTTTCAGAACATCTTTCCTATGGACCATCGGATTGTTTCATTGACTGCAGTGTTTGCTGCCAAAACAAGCTACTAAAGAAAGCCAATCTTCATTCATTACAAGGTTGTCATCTGGTGGTTAATCATGGCCCAGAGAATCTTTGTGAATCCCACACCTTTGGGCTGCAAGACTTAAGAAATGGATTTGTTAGCAATGGCGCGTCTTGCATCGCGGGCTCATGCTGCCATTGGCCGAGGCTGTGCGCATGCGATGACTGTGCTGTCCCACGCAGACCGTCAGTTTGCAGTCCTCAATATATTTTCCCGTCTGCGCGTCTTTTTTTCCCTCCAAATCATCCACAGTTCGGCTGCAACGGGATATCATGCGATAACAACACGTTAACGAATGATATAAATGTTCACTTACCGCGTGACACTAATATTCCTCCCCCGAGAAGGCGTTTCTTGCCGCAAGATGGTTTGTCATCAAATGATCCCAAAGCTGAGGAGGAAAAAGATAAATTATATGACTTGAACAATAACTTTAATGATGAAATATCTCAACCTTGTATCTCTTCAGAATTCCTTCCAAGAAGACCAAGGGTGATCGTTCTTAAGGATGATAGACATCGGAGTTTCGAGACTAAGAGCGAAAAAAGCTGGAATGATAAGCTTTATAACAATTTTTTAAAACAAGAAAGTTCTTCAACAACTGCTGCAATCCAAATATCCAACAGTTCACCAACCGGTAACAAAAATTATAAAAATGTCGAACGAGTTTCTTTAACAGGGGAAATAAAAGAGGCTACTGTCACGCAAGCTATTACCTCTGTCACGGACAGTCACAGCAGTAGTGCAACCTCACTTGATTTAGTTTCATCTATGGACGTTGAGGCTAACGATACCTCAAAGCCAAACCCCCATACCAAAAAGAAACTTGATTTCCCTGTGAAGCGCAAACGTTATAATACAAGGAGTGAAACGACGCCACAGCAAAACATATTTAACAAAGATTTTGTTACCCCAACATCGGTAGACGAGTGGCTGAAAGAAAAAAGCTGTGTGCACCGAGGACGCAATCGAACAAAGTTGAACAGACTTTTAGCAAACGAACACGAGCGTCGGCGAGTGGCTCAACTCAACCTCGGATATCAGAAGTTAAGGAAAGCAATTCCTGGTTACCAGTGTGACACAAAGTTACCTAAAATTAAGATTCTCAGATATGCGATTGCTTACATCGACAAGTTGGGTATCCTACTGGGAACGGAAAATAACAAACTAGACGCGAAGGGCGATAATAACAACAACTTAAAAAACTAGCTAATAAACTACTTGCGTAGCTCCAAGCAATCAGAAGAACTCCGTTAATAGTACTCTGGTCTAAAGACCTCACGATTTTCGATGTGGGTAATTATGTTATCATGGGATCGGAGAGCAGTAAGAAATGCTATTTGTGCACAACAGATGCCAGCTTAGTTCATCTGAATTTTGCCCTCCGAAAGGACTTTGCAGGAGCAGGCATAGCACAGTTGGTAAGTGCGCTACCTTCTGTGCTGGAGGTCCCCATTTAGATTGTCAGTGAGTCCAACGCCTCTTTCGACTTTCCTTTCATCCGCGTAGCTTGATCTTTAAATACCAGTAAAACGGAGCACTGACAGAGGAAGGGGGAAGGGTTGGGGG
>JAODFW020959995.1:0-10676 GCA_027575235.2 Palythoa mutuki
TTGGCAGAATCCGTCTCACCCGGTAGGAAGAAAACAGGTCCGCCATCTTGGATTTTCACTGCACTCACAAAACATCCGGGACCCGAGTGGCGTATTTTTCGTATTTCACCTTTGTGAGTGGCGTATGGAATCTACGAGTGTTTTAGTTCCCAGTAAAACACTCCTCTCCATATAGTAAAAGTGCATATCATCTGAGTACTGACACAGAGGCGCCGGCAGCAATTTTTGATTGGGGGGACAGACACACCGGCTCATATTAAATAAGGATAAAACAGATATGTGAAAGGGCGTGAATGCTGTGCTTATCTTGATTCAAAAGTGTCGCATACAAGTCAGTTAACTGTTATATCTTTGGTTCACTCATACCTACATTAGACATATCACAATATTAAACCGCTACTGTAGTCAATATGTTTTGGTATTTATTATATTGTTACTGAGGTCAGCTACATATTTCTCGATACTCAGGTTTTATTTCTTTAATTGTCAGCCCGATTTACATCAAAAATTAACTACACATCATTTCAGTTTCTTTTTTTCAGTATTAGTTATAGCTCATAAAAAGCAGCACAAGGCAACGGAATTTTGTTGCATTTAACTATAAATTTTAGTTAATTTTTTTTTGACAGATTTTAAGAATCGAAAAGTATATTTCGAAATGCGTCTTGAATGACGCACTACACAAGATAATTCACGCATCTAGACGGATTATCGAACCGTCTTTACTCTAGTGACCAGACAAACGCTACAGATGAAGTTTACCCGTCTAGAAGAAGTATCTTGTGTGGTGTGTCGTTCAATTTCCAAATGTGTTTCGTCTAGACGGATAATACCTCTTGTTCCCGTTTTTAAACTAGAGACAATAACCAGACGTATAATCCGTCCTACAGTAAAAAAAACGGCCATTAAACCGTGCCACGCACAACCATAACCGGCATAAGCATTTTAGTCACAAAATAGTTTAAGTTTAGTCTTCGATTCCGCAATGTTCCTGGACCAATTGAGAAACCTTGTGTTTATTTCGTGTCCAGAATTCTCGTGTGTTTGTATGGTACAGTAAAAACCCACGTGTGAGAACCTACTTATATTCGCAATGAAGATTGGAGAAATAGCCTTAATAGGTTTTTGTATTTTGAGATACTTGTTAGAAAGTTTATACGGGCTTAAGCCGGTGTTACACGGTGAAACCTTTAGCTGAAACTTGTGTCCAACAATGATGCGAAGAAAGTTTCACGAGGTGTTGCGCCGTGTAACATGATCGGTTTCGTGAAACTTTTTCGAATTTTTGTTGCACACAAGTTTCACGAAAAGTACAACTGCTTTCTACATTACTAAATAAATCTTGCATCGTCTAATTTATCTACATTTTCTTACGCTGTTACTCTAAATATTTTGCAAAATTCTTGTTCCCTATAATAATTTAGAATTTTTCATTATGTTATTGACTCTTTGTCTAGTTTTACCCGAAAACATTGTGTAAAAGCGAGTCTAAATCAAATATTTTATTATGAAACAATACTTTTACGAAGAGAAAAAAAAACTTAAATAATCTTATTGACTATAAATGCTTCATGCAACACCAGGAACTATATAGTCGTTGATCTTTTTCTGTCCATCGATCCATCCTTTGGAATCAGCTTTGTGAATCTATATGTATTTTTAAAACAGGATTGAAAACTCGTTTCTTAGAATAGAGTGTAATCTTTAATTTCTTTTCGCTTTCAGTCCTATACATTTTGTAAATACTTTTATATCTAATCTTATAGTAGCTATAAACATAAGTGATTATTCTACGCTAAATTGAAGCAAACACACAGAATATATATTCTGGAGAACTTGGCCTGCTCCAGTATCCAGGCAATGCTGTGATCTAGAGGGTAAACAAAGACTGAACAGAAAGAAAAAACGCGAGGCTGCTGTCAATTTCGATGACACACCCAAAGAACTTTTAAAACATATGCAAATAGCTTTCAAACTGACTTACTAAATACTAAAAAGATACTTAACTTATAACATGGGCCTTCCTGCCGTGAATTTAACATTCCGTGAGGGCGCCAATATGGCTCGCTGCGACTGAACTGCATCTGTGAAGTAGATTGGTTTGCTCTTTGGAAATTTGCGGACGTTGACGGCGCATTTGGTCGATAGTTGAATCGGTTTCGATTGGTCTTCTTTTTCTTAGCTTCCTTCGCCTTTTTTGCAGCCCTATTCTCGGATCGAATGATTCTTTTTTCATCGTCCGTATCAGAGGCTAACTCGTCGGATAAGTACTCTTCAACTGTGGCCCAACTGTACTGGCTTTTATCAGCCATTTTAATAACTTTCATGCGCTTATTTATTAAAACAATACCTTCGTCCAGTGACCTCTTCGCGCGGTCAAGTTGTTTTGCTTCTACCGCTTCTTTCGCGGACTCCATCTTCTCTAAAACATTCTCTTGGTGTTCGTATTGCTGTTTATTCCCTTTACTCTTGAACTCGTATCGGTCGTGTCTAGCACGCTTAACCGCCGCTTCAACAGTCTGTGAGTTTTCCTCTTTAAATGCCTGAAGACGAGTATCGATAACGCTGGAGATAGATTCTGTTATAGAAGACATTGCACTTGCAACAGCTTCAGAGACAGCTTGATTGATGTCAAAAGACGTTCGTGCTTCTTCGTTAGCCATTCTTTGACATCACAGATAAAGTAAACTGCCTGGATTACTTCGGAGCTAGAGTGACAAACTAAAAGCATGACTGCTTTTAAATAGGAATATAACAATGCTAAGTTTTTCCATGAGAATTCACATAACAATAACATAGATTTATGCAAAACATGCAAAGCATAACGCGTAGAAAACCATTATCTCCTAACTTCGTAACGTAGATAATTTCCATTATCCAAAATGTATCCTTCGAAAGTCTTCTAAATGTCAAATCTGATTTCAATCCCCCTTCAACTATAGCAATATAATAAACAATGCCCGATTACTCTTTAAACTGATATCAATTAAAACCGTTTTTGTTATCTCCGAAGGTATGTCGAGAGGATTGCCAATTAATTGAACGTGGTGTCTGCAAAACTGATCTCAGACGCCTCAGACGAATTCCTATAATAAAAAAGCGGCTTCCATCATGCAAGAATTTGCCATATGTTCGAGGAAAAACGAAGTGCTCCCTCTTGTCTCTTTTAGGTAAGTCTTTTTTAAGTTAAAACTTGCATGAAATGAGGGAGTCAGTTTTGCGCAGTGGTTATCGTTCGCTTATCTTATGTCTACGACCTAGGAGCGAATCCCAGGTTCTGCACGTGGGCTCGGTTTGTCAACTCTCAATCTGACTCCGAGGGATATCTCCGGCTACTCCGGTTTTCCTTTTTCAGCAAAAATCGACTCCCAGCTAATAAAACAGTCTGTGTTAGGTTATATGGGACCACGTCCTGGTACTATATCCCTTCTAAACCCTTCCTGAACTCTTCGATGACAAAATTAATGTAAACAAGTTCAAAATGAGAAATTATCAGTGATCAATACTAATGGCCGAATTGCCGAGGCTTCACAGTGTTGCTGGGGATCCTGACCAAAAATTTGCTTTAGGTGATGTTACACGAGGCAATTGTTTATGCAACTTGTCTCTCAATGCTATTAGGGAACGAGTTGCACTAGTCATTTGCATGTAGTGTGTATAACAACCCGTGCAGTGGCTAAAATCAGTGCGAGACAAGTTGCAGACATTGTTGCCAAAAGTAAAATCCATTACTACTTTTTTGCCATGATTTCAGTTACAAGTTTCGAGTTGCAGGAGCCATTGCACCGCGTAACATGACTCGTTCAACTCGTCATGCAATGGTGTTGGAAGACAAGTTGACGTGTTACATCATCTTATGCAATTCGTTTGTCTTCCTATGTACATTATCACCTCTAAATTCAAAAGAGCAATTTCGTTGACACACACGTAACAACGTGTTTCTTATAATTTTCATTTTCATCATTTCGTTGACCTCTGCCCTGACCTTGATAAAGCCGTCTCGGCTAAGCCCCGATCAGTGCAGAGAACCAACCAGAATCTACTCGTACAAGAGCCTAGGTATATCAGAGAGCAAAATAATGGGCACATTTTACCCTATCAATCGCAAAAAAAGAGTGTAACACAAAAGGTCAGCACGTCAGGACGATAACATCACGTTGCTACGAAACACACAGTTACAAAATTCATACATCACGAGGTCATTACCTTACTATTATCGACAAGTGTTTGGGTTCTTTTTAAATGAAGGCCCCACCTTACACCTAATCTATATTCAGAGGCCACCTCCTGTGGTCAAAGTAGTAAAGGATGAGGGTAATTATACTTAAGTGAATGTTCTGCCTTATAGACAGACCTAATCTATATTTAAACGTTGCCTCTTGCGGTCAGAGTAGTAAGGGGTGAGGAGAATTATCCTTAACGTGATTGTCCCATTTTATAGACAGATCTAATTTATATTAAGATGACGCCTCCTGTGGTCAGAGTTGTAAAGGGTGAGGCGAATTACACTTTAAGTGAAGGTCCCACCTTATAGACAGGCCCAATCTATATTTAGACGCCGCTTCTCGTGGTCAGAGCATAAGATTTGTAACTGAAATAAATAATTCTGATTAGATGTTATTTTGACTACTGTTTAGATGTGTAAGTTAGTTTATAAGGCAAGATATTCACGTGATGATGTCCATGGACTTTGAGTGAGTTTTTATGTATCAAAAATATCTTGAGGAGAGTTGGCTTTTGGTTTACAAAATTTAGAGTAGATTGTATATCGTGAAATGGTATTTGTACTCTTTTTCTTTAAAAATACAACTTTGCCTATTTTTCAACAGGTAATGCCACATCGACGAGTAGGAACAGCACGTGAGTATTATAATTCTACAGTTTTAAGCTCGCTACACACAAGCCGATTTTTTGTCTGAGAAAACTTGTAAGGATGCAAGGTTTGCCACAAATGAGCCGATTATTTGTTGGGTCAGGGCGCGTGATCTCTTTCTTCTGAAACAATTTCTTCTCAAATGGCTTCCAACTTGACTCTTGCAATGTAATCACGTGATAAATACTACTCTGTAATTAGTCCAACCAAATTTTACTCTCGTTTATTTGTCTGAACATACCACCCACTTGCCGATAATTTATCGATCGACGTCTTTGGACGCACAATCTTTGTCGGTGACAAAAAATCTTGTCGGGAACTGCCACATAAAAGCCGATCTTTTGTCTGAACATACCACCCACTTGCCGATAATTTATCAATCGACGTCTTTGGACGCACAATCTTTGTCGGTGACAAAAAATCTTGTCGGGAATGCCACATAAAAGCCGATCGTTTGTCTGAGACAAAAAATCGGGACCTTAAAGACAAAATATTGACTTGTGTGTAGTGAACTAAAGTTCACATACTTAGAAACCAAATCTTCGTCATTTTTTACACGCTCATTTTGAACTTCCAGCCTTGAAAATAATCTACAACGATAAACTCCAGTCGTCTGTTATCCTTCGTTGAGAGTTGTTTCCCAAACGTTCCTTAAATGTAGATCTTTCTAAACATAATTTTTATCGCATACCATTTGGTAGTGACCATGGAGAATAATGTCTGTAATCGCACCGACCCTTAACATCAACAGATCATAAAGATCACATCAACTATTACCATAAAGGTTTTTATTCCATGAATCAAAAATACAAAATCCTATTTAATTAACGTTAACTGGTTACCGGAATCTGATTAGAGCTTAAACTGCGACCCTGATCACAATAAAGTTGTTACCTCGCATATGGTTATTTTGTGAGACGGCACAACCTTGCCACTATTTCTACTGGACAGAACTCCTTCCCAATCCTTTATCTACAATGTGGTGCCAAATCGGTAAAATGTTGTAGCTTCCCCCATTCCTACTAAGACGTGGCTTTAACCCACGGATAGGTTTACCCCCCTCCCCCATCCTCCCCCAAATCTCCCGCCCTTTCTTCCCCAAGTCCATGCTCAAACCAGCGTTGATCCACACCCAGAATTCGGGATCCTATTAGACTGACTGTATGACATGGATTTTCATTATGTGACTTATTATCAAATATAATAATCTGGATGGCATCTTCACTACCAATGCGCTAGGTTTATAGAAATTAACAGAGTGTTCATGTCAAAAAACATTTGTTGTTATTTACTGACTCGCCTTACTTCTGGTTTACCCGGCAATTTCTTTCAGTTCACCCAGGGGTAAATGCGAAACATACAAAGGAACTGTTTGCCTACAGTTTATCCCTAAAGATCAACCAATTTACGTCCTGGGCAACCAGCCGCAAGGGAACATGGAGAATAATCTTCAAGGCGCCATCTCAGTTATAGACACATTTGCTTCTAAAGGTTGCAAGAAATTTGCACTGAAAGGACTTTGCTACCATTTTTTCCCACCTTGTGCGCATGCCTCTGACGGCACCACCGCTGAACCTCAATTGATCTGTAGAAAGGACTGCGAGTTGTTACAGGCGACAGTGTGCTCTAAAGAGTTTCAGCTTGCCCAAGCTATGCCCATATTTGGGGAGACTCTACCGGCTTGTTATAACTTACCGCCAAGTGGTAGTCCACAAGAAAAAAATTGTATCAAACTGGGATTTAACGGTAAGGCTATTTTATCTCTCTTCCACACCCAAGATATTATTTCTTAGAAAAAACCTTATCTGTTCTTTAGTATTTTTAAAAAATATCTTAACATTCTGGTCCCCAATAATCTTCTATCCAGCTTTAAGAAGCCCTTTTGTCCCGTTGTTAAACGTCCTATAACCAACTAAAAGCTTTGCAACAACTGTCATATCCCAATTTAATAACCTTTTTTCCATGTGAAGTCCCAAGGCTCAGTGGTAGAGCGTCCGACTAGTTTTATGGAGGATCGTGGATTTGATTCCCATCTGGTGGTCGGTTTTTTCCAAGTATTCTGTATCCGCATGATTTCATACAATTGGAACAAAGTAATTAATTAATAAAGATATTGATTTCTTGATCCAGCATCCTATTAAAATTTGCAATTTTACACTCATAATTTTAAATCATTTTGCAGAGTGAGTTTGTTCTTAAGGTTTAGGATATAGAATTATAAGCTGTTTTGTAACTAGTGATGAAGGGAAAGGTGAAGGAATTGTAACCAACCAGTGACTTAGTCTAATAACAATTAGAATACGAGCTCGCATTATCTATCGGCTGATAGAATGACGAGGGCTTTGCTGATAGAATGACGAGGGCAAAGCCCCGTCATTCTATCAATTGCCGAGAGAAAATGAATGCGTTTATTCTAATTGTTTTAGTAGAAATCTCTAAAAAATAAACAAAAGGATAGCGATAGTTTTTTGATAGATAAAGTTTTAATTTATTCAAACAATTAATGTTGATGATAAACAGTTTTCCCGTGCTGGCCGGTATGCTAGGCAGTCTATCGAATTAAACTTATAAATTTAATATTTCAAATTGCTGCCTTTGTTTTATCGAGAATTGATTTGTCAATTAGAAGCTTTAAATATGTCTTCACAAACCACTGAAAATCGGAAACTGTAGACGCCATACTGGATTTCACAGGCCCTATCTATCACCTGATAGATAGCGAGCACGGTAGTCAATCAGATTACAGCATTTGCGATAGATAGTGACTAGATTTCTACTATCACCTGATAGATAGCGAGCACGGTAGTCAATCAGATTACAGCATTTGCGATAGGCAGTGACTAGATTTCTACTAATTCTGTATATAGGACACCAGCGGCTTATATGACAGACAAAAATGATTGGAGAGCTAGGCTTGTGGCTCTGTTGCTGCTGCTGCTGTTGCTGTTGTTGTTGCTGCTGCTGCTGCTGATGATGATGATAATGATGATGATGATGGTGATGATGATGATGATGATGATGCACAATTACGATAACGACGACGACGACGACGACGACGACGACGACGACGACGATGATGATGATGATGATGATGATGGTGATGGTGACGATGATAGTGATGATAATGGTGATGGTGATGGTGATGATAATGATAGAGATAATGATGATAGTTGATGATGATGAGGAGGATGGTGATGACGACGATGACGATGATGACACGGGATTAACTAATTTGCAAAAGCTGTATATTTAAATCTACCAAATCTTTACTCCGTGACAAAGAAAGAATTTAGATTAAACATTATATTTGGTAAATTTCTAACCCCGAATCTCTGTGATGGCTCATGATTTTAATAAGAACATTGACTGTGTTTTGTAGGTGTTGAGAGCTTGACGGCAGATCAATGTTCAAAATATTTTGCGACAACTCCTTATGGTACGTAAACTACCTGAACGAAGAACAAATATTACACTTCATTCTCATAGAGAGGTCGCAGAAACAGCAATGCACAAACATGAAATTGAACGCATAACAGTAGCAGGTGAAAGAGACGTATTATACAAAAACACAACAAGGTATTATAGGAATGTTTTTGCTTTGGTGAGCAGCTGTTAATTGGCTGGTGTAGCAAGACTGTTGTGGGGACTACTACCCTGGCTGATACGAAACCATATAATTAAAAATAAAAAAAGGATTTTCAATGAAATTAAAATTTCAATTTTGGTGATGTGTCTCTCATTTTTTTTTCCGAGAAACAAATTTGTTTCCGCATTTGCGCAGCATCTAAAATCTCCATCTTTGTACAGCCTTATAAGCACATTTTTATTAACTTTAAATTTAGGCATTTTCATTCTTATTAAAAAAGCTAAGCTAATCTCCGGTTTCTGTAGTGTTAAGCGGATGGGATTCATTAACTCCCCCTGGATGGGACACTAATCCATCGCAGGTTAGCCCCCAGTAGAAGCTGTTACTCATTTTACCGACCTCGGGAGGATGAAAAGCTGAGTCAACTCTGGCGGAAAAGAAGGTCACACAAATGTTCAATATACTCGGCTGAGCAGGGGTTTGAACCCGGGATCTTGTGGTTAGAAGGCAGAGATCTTACCACTGCGCTAACCACGCCGCCGTCTTTCAGTCTCGCTTTTCTAAGAATAGTGTTCTTATAAAGGGGTTTGGTATGCTTTAAATCACCATGATACTAATGAATCTGTTTTTAAACATTATTAATCAACAGCTCCATCCTACACAGAAATACAACCTTTCAACGCAACCCAATCCATGTGCAAAGGTTCGGCCTGGAAGATGCTGAATAAATTCAAGATTCCTGGACCAATTTTTAACACAATCCGTAATGTTAAAGGAGAAATCAACAAAGGAAAAACTGCAGTTTCCATAACCAGCAATGTTTCCAATAATTTTGGCGCTACGAAATACTGTTTTGAGGCAGCTCTTGAGTTTGGTCGTCTTGTCCGTGAATGGGACCATTACCATAAAACAGTACCACTGCCCAATTTAAGAAAGCCTCGAGATTCTACGCAGATCTCAGGGCTCCAGTTAACTTCTGATACTTCTGGTGTTAAATCCATCATGGTTCCTCTCGGGACGTCAACATCCTATTATCCACACGACAAATTACTCTTTCACAATGTTACATTCTTCTATTATTACGACAGCAGATTCGGGACATTTATCGGTCGAGGTACTTACAATCTCTGTGACACAGTGTTTCAAGTTGAAATCAGGAGACTTAGAACTGGCATTGTCATGGTAACAGGGCAATCCAATTCACCACTTGATGTGTCTTCTGTTGAAAGCGTGTTTGGTTTTGCCCGGCCTTCGAACATGCTTGTTGATGTTATCAGACGATCTAAACTGCTGACCACGCGACTGATAAACCCCCGTATGGAGTTATACCTGGATAAGGACTTAAGTGCCAAATTTTACGGAAAAACATTCTTAGGACAGAATGCAAATCCGGTGTTTTTGGAAATATTCGCGGGTAAAATGTCTCGTAGAGACATTTTGCTAGCCGGCATTACTTCTGACAACTTGCCAATCGCTCAGGCTATCGAGATGTTTACCGGATTAAGTCTACCATACATTGATTTGTTACAAGTGCTTCCCAATGTTTCAAGCGTGAGTAAATTTCAAACACAACAACATGGGGAGAGGGGGAGGGGCATTTCCGTTGGTAAGAAACCAGATTAACCCTATTCAGACTAGGGGGGCATTTGGCCATACTCTTGCAATAAAATCCGTCTCATTTCTAGGCAGTTAAAGATATCTCCCCCATATTTCGTGACTTTTCCTAAAATTTATATGGTAACATGACAGTGTAGTTTTCATGTGGGTACGCCACACCTTTTTGTAAGGTAGTTAACCACGTTTTAACGACAAGGCTTTGGTCAAAGTTTGCATTTCTTTGTTCCGTTTGTTTATTATCATTTACCGATCGAAAACATTATATTTAAACATGAATACTGACTTTCCTCCAATAACAATAGGTTTTAATCAATTAAGAGGAGATGACAAAGTGATGACGTCATCATCATTGCGCAATAGCTAAAATTGGGAATTTTCAGTTTTCCCATAAACCGAATATTGATGAACTGTCTAGAACGTTTAAAACAACTTTTTCATGTTTTAGCATAAAAATAGGGGACTAAACTTTAAAGCAAAGTAAATTCTCGCTGTCTGCTTTACTGTGGCAATTTTTTGTAATGACGTCATCATGTCGTCATTATGATGTCATCACCTGTCGCCATAAGTCAATATCATTTACATGTATGGCAAACTAATTAC
>JAODFW020960102.1:0-10672 GCA_027575235.2 Palythoa mutuki
ACGGAACGCTTTCAAAAGTGATACGTTGCGTACCGGATAGGTTTTGCGCCGTGGTAGCTTTGTAGTGTGAACACATACCGTATCGTTCCGGAAATGAATAGCCTCAAAAACCAACCGAGGATGTACTCAGAAAATGTTTTGTCTTGAATCGCAATCGTTCCGTATCGTCCTAGCGCAGTGTGAACAGGGCTGTCCCAGTTGCGTCAATTTTACTCCGCTCCGTGTTCACACTGGAACGAAACAGCTATTGTACCGTCGCAAAAACCTATCCGGTATAGTGTGAACGTAGTGGGAGTAAAAGTCTTCCAGTCGGAGATAAGCACCGTCGTAAAAGGAAAAGGCTTTACTTGCAGTTAGGTCCGGGTCGCAAGCTAAGTCAAATGGTTCAGGAAAAAGTTACCCATGTTTCAAAGCATTTTCGCATTTGTATTACTTATATTTTTTGCTTTTGGATGTGTTTGGGAACTAAATACTGTTCGTGGCAGTGATTGGTTTAGCTGTATAAAAGTTGAGGTTCGTTCTGCACTTCAGAATCATGATAAATGGAATTTTTAGTTTTAGCCCGTGATTGGTGCAGTGGCAAGACCTCTGCCTTTTAACCACAAGTTCCCAGGTTCAACTGATCCCGGCTCAGCCGAGTATCGCATGAACATTTGTGTGACCTTTTTCGCCAAAGTTGACTCAGCTTTCCATCCTCCGGAGGTCGGTAAAATCAGTACCAGCTTCTGCTGGGGGTTAACCTGTGATGGATTAGTGACCGGTCCAGGGGGAGTCAATGACTCTCATCCGCTTTCCACTGCAGAAACCTGAGACAACCAGCGCGGCTCCAATGGGCCATTTAGGCTCCCAAATGGATTTAGCTTTATAGCTATTCTTACAGACATGTTAGTATTGCTAGTCCATCAAAAACTAGTGTGATCTTAATACTAATTTTGCTAAGGGCCCACTTGTTCGGAGGCCAATCAGCATTGAACCAAGGTTAAATTTTAATCCATGTTCTTGTTACGAATCATGTAAAGCTGACTAACGTGGACTGCAGAATTGGAGTTGAAAATTGGTATTGTTGGAAAATTTGAACAATTTAACAAATAAAGTCATAAATCTTTCCTTGATAAAAAAAATGGTTTTAGAAATTTGATTCAATCCTGGGTTAAAAATAAGTCGAACAACCGCCGAGCCCACATGAGTTAATTTTGTTTTACAGGTTTGATTTAAAAACCTTTAGCGAGTAGACAGAACTATTTCTTTTTTGTTTTCAAAAATAATTTTATTTTGCGCGAACGACCCTTATATTTTAAAAGCAAAGCGTGGCATATTAACATTTTTTTCACTCAAGACAATGGTTTTTGGTGACTCAAAGTGTGGAACGGAAAGAATACTGAATCCTGTGGCTCTCTGCGATACAAACTTATAAAAAAAACTCGTACAAAGTTTCCGTTTCTACCCCCGCACTATTTGTGCAATCCAAACTTTAAAATACTGACTTTAGTCTTTATTATTTGTATGTTTTCAAATACTGTCGGTCCTGTTTTCAAGAAATGAAGTCATTTCAAAATAAAAATTTGGTAATTAAAACTTTTTTATTGGAGAAGAGGCCGTCGTAGCAACAAAAGTTGTTTTAAGCTGATTTAGGTTCGGTAGCCAAAAGTTAGGGACGGTTGGTAATCGTAAACACAAAATTATATTTGTTTGGCCTCATTTATTGTCGTTGCTTTGAAAATCTGAAGCGAAAGAAAAACTTGCAAATTTGATAAATACTATTAGCATTATTATCTAATCTTCTTCGTTATGTAGAGTGTAATTTGAGAAGGTAAACATAAGTTCCTGTAGCCGTTGGTCATTTACAGGGACAGTTTGTTTTGAAATTATTTGAAATCTCAGTTCGAATGTCGAAAGCATCTTTAAAACAGCACACGAGTGTCCCTCGACAGCAATGTTACTTTTTTTGGACATGGTAGCTGACGATACGGATCGATTCAACCAATCACATCACACAACAGCATGTTTTCCGCGCGCTCATTGGGCGAGCTTAAACCACGTGACACACAACTCCTCCTCTTCCAGAAATTCGTCCGACCAACATTCCCGTTCGAATTCGCCATTTTTTTCTCCTTTTCTTGTTGTTTGCTGTTCGTAAGGTAGGTAACGAAATTGTTTTTCATTGCCTTTGTTTCAAAGTGCCGGGAACTTGCATTAAGACCAGAAATTTCAAGAAATATATTTTGAAAATGACTAATTGGCTAGCTTCTTCAAGTTTTATAGAAGGCAGGAAAAAGTTTCCTTTAAAAGTTTCTAGAAACCGTTTTCTCTTCAGCCGCCTTTAAACTGCTTTTAAACAAGTTTGAAATTGACAAGTTTTTTTCTGCTGCGGCGTATTTGGCACTGAAAGTGTTTAAGTTTTTTCTAAATTTCAGTTTAAACTTGTCAATGGGCTTTTAGTTTTACATACAGTTCGAAGGTTTGTTATTTTTTTCAAAAGCATTAGAAACTAAACATTTGTTTTGTTTTTATTCAGACTACAGAGTCGAGAATAAATTGTTTGAGCAACATGGAAAACGCTGAAAGATTCCCTTTGGTTACAAGCAAAGGAAAGCCATTGAGTCCGTTTATTTCGAAATTAAAGCTTCTCTTGAATGATGTCAAGTACCGTCGAGCAATAAGATGGTCAGAAAACGGTTCAGCTATTGTTATCACGGACGGAGAAACTTTCAAAAAGCTGGTTCTTGACAGAAGTGAAGAAATGTTCAAGACAAGAAACTTCACAAGCTTTGTTCGTCAGCTGAATTTGTATGGATTTCGTAAAGTTCCAGTGAGCGGAAAAGCTGATCCGGCAAAGAATATGAAGTTTGACCACGCTTTCTTCAAGAGGGATCGTCCAGAGCTCATGTACCAAGTGCGCCGTACTTGCACTCCGAGCAAGAAGAAGCGAAAGTCTTGCTTCACTGGCGGAAAAAAGGCTAGCCCAGAACCTTACAGAGAGGAGTATAACGACACTGACTTGGCAGCAGAAGACGACACTGCAAGTGACAGCTCGTTATGTGCCGGCAGCTTCATACAATCAACACCAAACAAACACAGTCTGAGCTACACCAATAATTTTAACCATTCAAGCAACTCTCCGTTTGAGCCACCACAGAGAGAGGGTGAGTCCTGGAACTACATGTACCGTAAATTTGAAGACGAATTGATCGCTGTCCAGCTACTGCTTAGTTTGCGTAATTCCAGTCCAAACCAACCGTCAGAAGGATTTCAGCCACCTTTGCCATACGAAGGGGTTTACGCAGCTACAGGTTGTTCGTGTTGCATCTACCCATCTACGCCATTCCACGCTCATGCACCACACTATGATATTCCAATACCAATGGACTTGCCACATATGGCACAGTAAATCAACACGTGAAAAAAAACCCTTTTATCTAATTAATGGCCTCGTATTTGCTATAGAGCTAAGGGGTAAGTCACATTATTGAAAATATAGATAATTTTCACTGTTGTCCATTTAATATTTTTGCAACGGTATTGTCATTACATACGAGTTTTTCTATTTATTTTGAGAATTTTATTTATTGGTGATTAAATCAACATAAGGTATAAATTGCTAAGAGCAGCAGCTAACAATTTTCTTAGTATTCGTATTTTAACTGTATTCAAGTTTGACTTTTTTCAGTTAGCTGGTAATAGTTTTACAACTCGAACATCGTTTATTATGAATTTGATGCGTTCGTTCGGGAACGTTTTAGAAGCTTGGTTCAGTTGAATGTCTGTTCAGAGTTAGAAATAAGCATTAGAATTTTTGAATGATTTCTAGTTAAGCACAAATTCCGGCACCGGTTTTTCCAACGGAGTTTAAGACGAACTTGAATCATTTTAAAAAACAAATGCTAGCGGACATACGTACAGAAAACAATTAGGCATTTAGTTAGGTTTAATCTAACAAAACCTGAATATAGTTACAAGGGTGCTTCGAACTCCCATTTTGACCATTATTTGAGAATGCCTGGCCCCTCAACACCCTCAATTATCACTCCAAACTCCGGCCGTTTTTCCTATAGGACCTCTATTCTGGCTTTATAAAGACGAAAACTATGCTTTCATGTTCTTAGTAGTAAAATGAATAAGTCGTAGTATTTGGTAAACTACGCTTTAGTGTGAACTTTGCACCACTGTCAAGTTCAAAGTGAACAAAGATAAAATTGTACACAGGGGCGGTGGAAGCGGGGGTCACTGGACCCCAATAATTTTGGGGCTCCTGTCTTGCACCCACCCTTCCCCCCATTCCTTATAGATTTTACTTTTTTAAAACGTTTTTTTTGCTGCTTATATATAATATTTTGTTGCAAGAAAAGCTTTACTCTGTAGACTAAAGCAGCCAATTGTTCAGTGTTTCGCGATAACAAACATTGTTCGGGAGATATTCAGTGTCAAAATATTAAAATTCCCAAGTGGAGGTGGTGGGTCACGTATACCCCCACCCCACCGCTCCCCTACCGTTCCATACGGAAACCTAAAGTTATGACGTCCTCTAAAAGTAAATAGCTTCGGTTTAATGAAATCTATTTGAACATATAAAGCGGCTTTTGCATTTAAATAAGTCAGTGGTGTTGGGCGTACACCGAAACGTCGTTTCGAATAATAAGAGCTGGTCAGATTATAGGATAAAAAACAAACTCTGTGATATCCAAAGATACTTGTAAAAAACTGTATTGTTAATGTACGTTTAAATTATTGATTCACAAGTCTAATTTTCTCTAACTCTGCATAATTTTTTTCTTTTTTCACTTCCAGTTTTAAAATTTAATTTAATCAATTTTAATTTCATCGTATTTCTTCCTTATACGCAAAATGTAAATATTTCCAATTAAAAACTTGCCATATCATTTTCAAAGAATTCTACAAAATATATTTAAGATACGCATTAAGCTAATGAATAGCTCTGAGAGAGCTTTTAATTGAACGGGAATTTGATTCTCGCCAAACTGGTAAAATTGATCCATTATTTTTGGAATATATGCTTATCCTACGGTAAATTATTTCCATAATGGAATTAGCGCATTTATCATTTTCTCTTTTCAGAGTCATGTGAAAGTGAACCATTATACCAACAATTAAGTTTAATTTTACTCTTAAATCACATTTTCTCCGCATTGTCACCTATATTAAACATAGTGAACTGTGGTTGATGGCTTGGAATTGTTTTCAACTTTAGCAATAAAACAAGGTTGTTTTGACACTTTTTGTTTATTACTTTTGTCACAATGCTTGCTTGTATGCCAATTCGCTGACACTTTGCGTGTAGCCTTAACTCCTTGAGAACGATTCTCAGTATATTCTATAGAAATTCTCAGTTTCATATTACTGATATATACGTCCACACGGATTCGACTTCCGTCCGGAATTTAATATCTACATAAATCCGATGAATCCGCCAAACGAATCCAATACTTTTTGAATCCGCTTTCTTGAGTGGAAAGTTTTGAATACGCTACGAATCCGATACATGCAGTGTGGACGCCGATGTTGTCGTAAGGGGTGACTAGTGGACTTTTGAGGAAGGAAGGGGGAAGGGGGAAGGGGGGTAAAGGGTGGAAGATTTTCAAAATAAATTTCCTGCAAGACCCGCGGAGCGAAAAAAAAATATAACATTTTAAGAAAAAAACACCCGAACTCTGCTCCACTCCACTCATCAGCACGGTACAGCTATTTCGCAACAAGCAAAGAGCTACAAGGGAGAAATGAAACATGTGGGACCTTGGTTGTGTATGTCCAAAAACATACGAAAGCAATACGTGCGGAGAGAGGATCCATTTTGCAGGACCTAGGTGGTTCAAAATAACATAAATACAACATTTTAAGAAAAAAACACCCGAACTCTGCTAAAAAACCACCCGAACTTTACTAGTTATCAAGCCAAAGCCAGCTTGTTCTATTTGCTTTAAACTTTAAGCTAAAAAATACAGGCATTAAAAGTCGAAATTAAATTAAGCGAACTCCAAAAAGTCACGAGAACTTGAAAATGCCAAATCGAGCTCCGACAGATTGTGTCATTGTGAATCGAAGTTTAAAACATTAAAATTTTTAATTTATACGAAATCGAAAGGAAGCATAAATGTTTTTCGACCGGAGGCGGAGATTACCCCGGGAAGATTAACCTCCCGTCCTCCGTGTTTGAGTGAAAGCAATGACCAATGTGTTTTCATGTGCTAAACCGCACTTGGAATGCACAACAAAATCCGTCCCAAAACCATCTAAATGACTGGAATACAACAATTAACGCAAAGTAAGCAAAATACATTTATTTTATCGTCTTTATCGTGTATTTTGGGAATTATCTGTCAAAAAAGAAAACAATTCTAGTCAGGTAAATTCAGGTGAGAGCGCCCGTTGGAAATCAATTTGAACGAGGTAGACTCGAGCTGCTTGAAAAATGGATAAATGCTGATTTCATAACAGTCAGGATCGGGGTCAGGATATATTTCTCATTTAAAAAAACAAATGATACGTTTCTGGTAAACGTGTCTTGTTTTTTGCAAATCTAGCTTCAGTTGGTGTCTAAACATGTCAAATTTTCATCGTTTGTGTGAAAAATGAGTTTAGAAATTTCAAATGAATACAGCCCTTTATCGCTATTGGAGCCGTGCACAATGACAGGCGACCCAGCACAAACCGATTGGCTGCTCAAACAATTATCGATTTAAACGTATTCGGCAACTCTCAATCAAATTAGTCGTGCACGCGTTGGGACTCGATTTAGAAAACAGTTTGTTGCTAATTGTTTGCAGAGAACAATTATTGGACGGGATCTTTTCATTGGAATATCGTTTTCCATCTTTGTCTGTCAGGTTCTGTCAACAAATATCCCCAATTGGAGGAACATTGAGCGCTGGTACATGATAGTACTTCGAGTATGGCTTAGCTAATTTAATTTGTAATCTTTATAATGACCTAGTTCATTCTTGAACTCGAGAGAGTTGTCAAGTGCTTCAAAATCTTGCTGCTTTTCATCTCCCAGGAGATCAGCTGGGAAAAAGTTGACCGGACGACTTGTACTTCCAAGTACTTCGTTTTTCCAAATCTGTGCACTGTCGATCACAAGTTCTGGATCGACAGCGAACCATGTCTAGATCTCTTTCTACAAGACTGTGGCTCTTTCTGGCGATAGTTACAAGGACCACCTCTTCAACTCCTTGTGGGGGATTCTTGAGAACAAGCTCTTCAGCCAGATCACTCGGTTATCCAACAGAGCAGAACAGTAGTGGTAAAAAAGTTTCATGTGAGTGGGTTATACAATCTTCATCATCGCGACGAATTCGTTTAACTTTAACAGATTTTGTGATGACAACGTCTTGCTGTTCTTGCGAACGAGACTTTTTAGAAATCCGTGACGGAGAAAATAAATCCGCACCACTAATCGGCCGCTTCTGTGCTAAGCATTTTCCAAAGATTGTGTATTCCACACGACGAAATATCTGGGTTCAGTTCCATTCGGACTTTATGAGAGACAGAAGTAACAGATTTCGATTGTCATACGAGGCTATATGTGGTCAACATATGGCTTCTTTGACTGGAAGTTTTACTTCGCCTAATTTTCCGGCTAATTATGACAACAATTTAGATTGTATTTATTCTATTGAAGTTCCGCTAGGAAGAATTCGAGTCGAATTTGAGAGCTTTCACATCGAAGGCAGAATGCCATTTTGTTTAAGTGGCTATTTGGAAGTGCAAGAAACCGCCGGAAATGTAGTTTATTCGCAACCCGAGAAGAATTTAGCGTCGAGCAGAAAATTTTGTGGCCAGGAGATCCCAAAGGTAATTTATTCAACTCAAAATAGCTACTTCTGGTTTCATTTCAAAAGCAATTCGTTTCGCACAAGTGGGGGTTTTAATGCCACATACCGGACGCTTTCTGTTGGCGAGGGAAGCTGTGAAGGAACATTAACAGATGTTCAGGGTCAAATTTTCTCGCAGAATTATCCATTTGTTTTTCCTCTGTCTAAAAAATGCCAGTGGAAAATCCGAGTACCTGAAGGTAAACATGTCCACCTTTCTTTTTCGACTTTTAATTTCAGTAAAAACGAACATGGTTGTAAGTTTACGCGACTGGAGATTTATGATGGTTTAACTTTAAACCCGAACCTTAAAATTGGGCGATATTGTGGTTCCACTCGACCAAAGAAAGTTATTTCAAGGACCAATGAAATGTCATTAAGGGCAGTGTCAAGTGATGCTAGCCATACTGGATGGTTTGCACTCAGGTATACAGCATTACCAGAGGGCCCCTGTGGTAAAAACAACTTTGCTTGTAATGATCGCCAGTGTATTGAAAACACTCTATACTGTGATGGTGTTAGAGACTGTGATGATGGTTCTGATGAATCTAAATGCTCAATACCAAAAGAAACATTTTCATGGTACAGCTTCTGGCCTTTAAGTGTTGCACTGGTAATATTGTTAATGGGGCTTTGGTTGTGGCGCACGTGGAAGAAATTTGTTGGATCTAGAAGTGAAGTTGAAAGAAGCTATAGTAACTGTACTTCACCATGCCACCACAACAACTCCAACAATTGTGTGTTGGAAGAGATGGAGCCTCCCAGCTACCGTGAAGCTGTTACATTGGGCAACAACCCACCACCTTCATACGAAGAGGCAGTTGCACAAGGGGAAACAGAAATTGTTGACAGTTGCAATGGTAGCCCATCAGACATAAATACTCAATCAACTGATGATGGTAATGAAAACTCGCAGGTTTCCTTCTGTAGAAACTCCAGCACTGGCGAACAGTGTGCAATATACACAGCAGAAACAGCAAGTTCAAGTCTGCAACAGCAAAGCTTGCATAATTCAGTAACTGAAACATGGATTTGATATGAAAATTGGAGTGCTTTACTTGTATATATCAAAATATACGTTTTAAATATTTTAATCATTATGGTTTGAAGTCCATGAAAGGTTGAAGATATAATAACAAGAAATATTAATTATATTGAGAATTATATTAATTTGAATCGACATCACATTTAGATCTGTTACCAACCTCTGCAAAGTTTTTATTAAACCTGATGGTATAAAAAATTATATTCTGCTTAATTTATTTATTAATTTTAACTTACACCTGAAGATCCAATCATAGAAACTTTGAAATATTAATACATAAGGTAAAAGTGTTTTTATAAAATACCAAAATGTGCAAGTTTAGTAAAATTTCAGTTAGGACATTTAATTCTGTTATATTATATATTTTATATTAGATTTTGAAACTTTTGTTCAGTATTTGCAAATTTTATCTCAGAGTGTTTAAAGTTTGCAGTCATTATGCCATGTTCAAGAAAAAATGACAACTGAAGATATATCACGAAAAAAATCTGAAAACTGCCTACAGTGCTACAAGGCTTGCCATTTGAAAATTCTTGGAGCATAAAAAATGCTTTCCTCAGTAATTTGAGGTGAGCCAATTTTTGCATTTAGGGAGCAGTTAAAAAATGCAAAGACAATATGGCTCAGTGATATTCATTCTCACATTCTTAATATAGATAAAAGTAAATGACACACGTTTATAAAAAAAAGTACAAAAAGGAGATTTCACTGTATTTTCTGATGAGGCAAACAATTTTTAGCAAGTAGTTGATTGATTGCTCTTCTCAGAACAGTTTTGCACATTATCGTCATCATCACCTGACAGCCGTGGCCAAGAGACGGCACACAACTGAATGCCAGAAAGTCACGGTCTCCCATGACAGATCATCAGGTGGTATATCAGTACCTCAGCTGATGATATCTGGGAATGTTAGCTTCCTGTGCATTAGTTTGATCTCCCATACTATCAGATCAGAGACAAGCTGGTCTTTCATGGAGTAACAATGACTGGCAATTGCGCCTAGCACTGGATCAGATGACTACTTAGTCGAAGCATAATTATCTTCGTATATCTGTTTGAGAGTTGGGTGGTTTCTCCATAAGATATTTTTGACTCTTCTTAGCAGAGATGTGTAGCATCCATCTACATGTTTCTGTAGACCTGCGCTAAGTGTCCACGTTTCTCAGCCATAGATTACGATTGGTTTGATAACCATCTTAATGATGTTGAGTTTCAGTTGTGTTTGGGAGGTTTGAATACCAGATCTTGTCCATCTCATTACATGCTGTCCAGACCAATGTCTTGCACATGTTCAAATCTTTCTTAGAGTCCCCATAATCCAGGAGTCAAGGTATCTGGGACAGCAGATTTGACTGACATGGTGGTGTTACTGGCAGTTTTGCACAAGTGTCAGGGAGCGAGAGCAATCACTCACCTCAAAAGGGTTATGGTTATGAAGGTATACGAAGTGTTGCATATTAGAAACTACAACAGTTGGCTAACAATCGCTATTTTACTTTTGTCATGCGACATTTTTTAAACATTCTTCAGTTGTCACGCACCAGTTCTGGTATAATGTAGCTTTGTTATATAAACCTCACCCCTGCACCCTCGAAGAAATGGTCTTTAAAAAGTGCCTGTGTTCAGAAAGCAAACATTATTTTTAAGTATTAATCTGGATCATGAGAGTTCTAAGCATTGTGGTATTGCCAAGTCAAAGGGCTAAAATACTCTAAAGGTCAGCCTCCTTGATATACACGCATTTGGTAGTGAACATCAACCTTCAGTTATTTTTATCCTTTCGTAAATATACCCACTGAC
>JAODFW020960195.1:0-18054 GCA_027575235.2 Palythoa mutuki
TGCATGCATGGACGGGACACGAATCAGTCGCAGATATGAACCCCAGTAGAAGCTGTGCATTGGTAACGAGGCTCACTAAGGAGCCCTTTACTTGAACCCGGTCTGGCTACCGACCGCCAATCCGGGGTGTAAAAAAAGATTTGTTTACATGGACCTGGGTTGTCCTCGATGCAAAGCATTTCTAATCAACCCGGGTTGGACCCGGGTCAGCCTTGTTTTTGATCGGCTAATTAAAGGACGTTGACGGAAAAAGATCAACATGGTGGGCAGAAAGCAACGCTATCCTTCCTTTATTGTGTGTTTCTGCTCATATGAAGGGACTTTTGTGTATATTGTTATTGCAGTATTCATTAGCCAGTTTTTCTCTCACGTAGGAATATAATGCGACAACATCGTCGTTAAAGTCGTTGTTTTTTAGTTCCATTTCTGCTTTGTATTGCTTCAATACATCAAAGAACTACTCTTTAATTTGACTCAACCACTGAAGTTGACACACTTTGATTTTTACCTGTACACCACGAATATATTTTAAAGTTCTTGAAAATGCAATCACCTCAACAAAGTCTTCACGCATGCACAATGTTATTGGCGCGAAAACCCAACCCGGGTAGACCCGTTCGCCACCACTTTACATGAACCCGGGTTAAATGAACTCGTGTTTACATGGAAAAAGTTTGTCAAGTTCGAACCCGCCGAGGCGGGTCAACCCGGGTATCGAAACGAGTTAGTCGGCAAGAACGTTAACTAAGGTTTGACCCGGGTCAGACAAAGGATTCATGTAAACAGCTACAGGCGTTTGACTGTAGAAGGGTTGACCCGGGCTGGCGACCTGACCAGGGATGGCAGCCAGCCTCGCTTCATGTAAACGGCCCCTAAGACCGAAATAGCTGTCCACGCTGCAGACACTAAGTTTTTTTTAAAGATATAGATGCGAGGGGTAATGCCCGCTGATCGTGTGGCTTTAGGCTTCGTGCCCAGTAAGTAGCACGTATGTCCAAAACTCGTGAAAAAGAACATTAGTGGGATAGAAAGTGGGAAGAAGTTTTAAGTAACAATTCGGATCTTCAACACAACACTTTTCAGTATTAACAAAAGTACAATGTTTTCAATGTGTTCAAGAAACTTTAATTTTTTTCCTATCTTTATATAAATATTTATGTATATTTATTACACGAGTATATATCTACGTGATAAAGCCGCGAAGAACAATAACAGTAAATGCTCTCAAACGAGCGAGACTAAACTTCGATAAATAAAATACAAGCGCTCACAAAACGAGCGAGACGAGATGTACAACAAAAACTTAAGTCACTAAATCACGTGATCCAAAAGGGTGGGAAACGTTCGGAGACACGGATGTTACAACATTTATGTTACGGACGTTACATAAACATTTGTTTTAACTAGTAGTCAAAAAATGGTGATAAAGATTTTTCTAAATTACCTTTACTTTAATTTCATAAATCTTGCAGACCAGAATCACACTGGAATCACTAATGATACAAATGCTGGTAAAGAGAATGTTTATCAAATGGATGCCTTTAAGTCATGTTTTGGACAAAAATGTAGCATTTAAAGTGTTCTCAAGTTCCCCCCCCTCCCCAATTAAGAACGTACCTTCCCTAACCGGCCAAAGCCTGTTCAGCCGGATTGAAGAGTAAAACGCACCTGCTGACGTCAAAGAGTGAATTGTGATAACTAACGGAGCGTTGTCTTAGAAGTCATTAAACAATTTGAGAGAAGATGTCTAAGTTTTTCAAAGTTTCAAAAGTTTTGCGGCCACTGTCTTTCATTCGGTTTACGGAAGGTTTGAGAAAGAGTTTTGACAAAAGATAAATAGACAGTGAACTGAAATTTTTGCATTTTATTGTCATAGCTACTAAAGTCAATGAAGTGAAAATAACTTTCACCAAACAAATTCATTTGCCATAAATACTTTTAGACTGTTTTTGATCGCAAAAACAAACAAGGTTGATAAACGAAGATTGTTTCAGCATGTTAAAAAGGATCATTACAGATAAGCTTTTAAAGGCAGCCTGTTTAAAACGGTTTTGTTTATCTAGTTTTCACTTAAGCGGGCACGTTTTCATTTGCTTTTTCTCTGTTGAACGCTTATGCGTTGTTCGTGGCACTTTACAATGGAGATGTAACATTTTTCCTTCGGATGAACTAAAAGAGGCGTTTTTGTGGTGAAAACATTGCACTAAGAACTGTTGTTTTTAATTCAGCTTCTAAAACCATGGTAAAAAGGTTTTTTGCTTGGAAACCTTCCAAAGGTTTCCAAAGTTTCCCATCAAGTTCCGGGTCATTGACTTTCGAGCACTTGGTTGGCTCCTAAAGGAGCTGTTTTTTTTTAAAATTTTCTTTACTCGCCAAGACGAAATTTACGACTTTTCACGTGTTTTTTTTCTACGTGGTATCTAAACGAACCACCGCGGGAAAAGGTTTTACCGCAACACCGAACGGTTCCTGGCCATTTCGTCTCGTCGACAACGTACTTTCTCCACCCCAATTCTTTTTTCTTTTCTCCTCCGATGACATGTCTCTTTCTTGCCGAGGGTTTTATTAATCTTTCGACAGTTCTTAAGAACTGGTCAAATCATCTTTGCTAAATTTTTTTAAGAAATTTCAATGCCGCAAGAAGCCGTTCTATTTTGGTCTTGGTCCCATCTGGACCTACTCCATTTTTTTGGGTGGCCACCAGGTACTTGTTGATTGTTGGTAGGTCAGTCACCCACTGCCAGTCACATTTTCCTGGGTTGGCGAAGTACAAGTACTGGCCAAGCTCGGAGACTATTTCGCGGGAATCTGCTCTCTCACCACCGGCGATGGACTCTAACCAACGCAAAAAACCCTTAAAATGTTGCCTGGGAAATTTTTTGGTATAATCCGCCGGACTTCATTAGCTGGAATCGCCTCTTAGCGGCACTTGCGTCCGGAATATGTTGACGTAAGGCTGACTGGGCTTTGACCACGTATTCCTTTTCACCCTGGTCAGCGAAGTATTTTTGGAGAAGGCCGACGGGTCCGGATGGAGCGGTATTCTCTCTAAGGACTATGTGGTAATACTGCATTTTTGCGCCTCTCCTGCGCTTGTTTAACTTTATTCCCAAACCAGCCTGCGCAGTTTTCTCTTTAAATAAATCGATCGACGTCGTTTTTTCTTTTTGACAGAAAAGTTTATACGCTTCTTAGGCAGGAAATCGGAAGGTCTCCACTTTCTTAAAATATTGACTCCAAAACTTCTTCATTTTCTCGTCTAACGCCATATCTCTGCAATATATTTCTGAAACAAGATATTTTTTAATCGAAGTTGAGACAAATTAAACGTTAATTAGTACAATGACGTGCTTAATTGCTCAATTACATGAAGTTTCTTTACAGCCTTCACTCGGACAATACAGTATAATTAGCTAATTTGTTTATTAATTTTATAAAGACGTATATATAATTAGTCTAAGCGAAGTATTACTTCAGTTCAAGCAAATGCAACGGCGCTTTATTACGCTCAAAAAACATTCGATATTTAACCAAAACATCAATAAAAGTCACGAGTAAGTATACTTACTTCATTTCCTGATTTATCCTGATTTATTACTCTTCGAGCAAAAGCGGAAAATTAATTTTATTTGCGCTTTCAGGGACTAATTTTAACGACTTGGACAGCTAAGAAAAGGCGTTGTGGCACAGAGGACGATTTTGCAAGTTTAACGGGAAAATCAGGAAAGTACTCTTCCAATTATCTTATAATGTCGCGTTTACGTGTTAAGAAGAGAGATTTTTGTTGAAAATGTATTTACTAAACTCAGCGCACGTGCGAGCGACCAAACATTTTTGCCGCAAATTGTTTTTATTTAAAAGTATTACTTGAGCTATTACTAGTTTTGGAAAACTAGTTTAGCGGGAAAAATCAGGAAAGTATTATTCAAATTGTCTTAAAATGTTGTGTTGACGTGCTACAAAAGAGAGATTTTCGTTCTAACTTTATATATTGAACTCAGCGCGCACGTGAGCGACAAAATGTTTTGGTCGCCAAAATTGTTTTTATTTAAAACTATTACTTGAGCGCGCGCGAGCGCCATTGAAAGTTTGTAATGTTTTTGCGCGAGTTTGTTGGTAAGTTATCTATGTTTAAACATATTTATTGTAGTTTTTATATACACAAGGTAGGTGAAACTGCATAAAGATCTTTACCGTTATGTCATGTATCTAGGTAAGCGACATGCTTGCTAGTTCGCCCGTAGTATTTGGCTGGAAGGACTGCCATAAACGTAGCTAGGCTCGGGATTGATGACAAAACCAGGTTCCTTTACTAAAAAGTCCTTATGCCAGCCTTGCATAACCTCAAAATTAAAGTATAGAAATTAAAATCATTGTTCATTTTTATTTGTTCGACTTTTACTTAGTACGTAATATACAAATATTATAAATATTATTTATTTACAAAAAATGAATATTTTTTTTAGTATGTTATAACTTTGGCTTTTGGTAAGACGTTTCAGGCCTTGGAATACAAGAAAGCGAATCCTTGCAGCATACTTTTTAGATGAACTGTCAAGAACTGACACTTTTCCTTATAACATGTACAAAAGGAGTGAAATCCTGAAATCCCAACTCAAAATTATCAAATATTCTGCCTGCTAGTTATGGGAGCAGCCATAGAAAGTAAATCACACACCAAGAAAAATAATGGACTGTAAACTCATTTAAGATTGTTTCTTGCCTCTTTGTACAAATTCAGTGCAGTTCTTTCATATGTAGAGCCCCATTCTGTTGCCTATGTCGAAAACATTGACCCATACTGTAGCACAGATCCTTTATGAGGCTGATTGATGGTGACGTGGGTCTGTATGACAAGCTTGGTGAAATTTGCTGGCAGTTATTCTCCCAGCTCGCATTTTAAACCACAAAGGTGATTTGCTTTGGCTGCTTGTAGCTTCTTCAACTGACTGACACTGCTCTGGTGTAGTGGCCATTGAAGCAAAAGTTGGTTTTGATTTTTCTAACAAGCCATTGAAGTCCAGATTGTAAAGTTCACTCTCATACAGTCCAGCTAGTGGTTCAGGTACATCTAAATCGTCTGCTTTCGGCTTGTAGTTACTGCTGTAGGGAGAAATTAAAGACAAAATAGCTGGGTGCATATTAGATTTATCCAAGGCCTCGAAGAATTTCTGGATGTTAGCTTGTGCTGGGGAATAATATTCAGATTGGGCATTTGAAGTCGATTTTGTGCTCTCAGTGCCTTGTTGCCTAAGAGGAGCAGAAAGTTCAGATATTTGGTCATCCAGCTTCTTTTTCTTGGTCTTTGAAGATGTAAAATCAATGTGTTTGAGATCCTGATAAGGAATATTTGTCACAGCTGTCGGCATCAACCAGTTACAAGGGACCGAAGTGCATGACTTTGATCTTTTCATTCGTACTCCGGCTTCCACGGCGAACAGAATTGCTGCTACATGGGAACATGTCCCTCCTAAGCCTGCCATACGTTTGCAGTGGACTGTTAATATCGTCCCTTCGTTAGTTGCAGCGATCCAGGTCTTCAAAGGTGTCTTATTCAGTCACTGAGAGTGGTTAACCTGCACGAAGAATAACATTAGATAAATTCTTCCACTCTTTGTCTTTGGTTGCGTAAAACAAACGAATAAGGCGTTAGATTTTGGAAAGCACCTACCTTTCCGATCAAAACCTTGACATTACTGGTAGCTTTCCTACATAAATACACCTGACCCAGCCAGCAAAAAAATACTGGTATGCTGCTAGGCTTTTATAAGCCTTAATCTGCTCTTTGGTGTAGCTACTGGTCGCAAAGATCAAGTAGTTTGAAATATCTGGAAATCCTACTTCTGGCCACAATTCTATCGAATCCGAATAGAAATTGGTGCTCACACTGTAAGGATCGATATTAGAGATTAATTTTAGCTTTTCCAGGTAGTTTTTTCGCTCATCTGAGGCTAGAGATTCAACATATTTCGGGAGAGATGGGACACGCTCATTCCGATTAGCGGCCATGTTTGATCTCATATGCCCGGTGTCATGGTGGCGTAGTTACTGTTGCTACGGGGATCGCATGACGGTGCAAAGCCTCTTTAGCGCTATTCTCTAAACCTACATATCTTAACTCTGAATCAATGTTTATTCTGACGCCACCCGCTGAAAGAGGTGTCGGGACATATTCAAAAGAGTAACCTGGGATTTCAGGATTAAAGTCGATAGAATTTGCATTTCTGATTCTCGTTTCCGTTACTCCAATAACACTGAAATGAAAATTAAGCTCATGAAGAAAATGGATTTGGAAGTTTTCGTGATTTCTTTTTAAACTGCTAACATAATGGCAAAAAAGACAGTTGGCGATAAGGAAGTTGTTCATTTAACTGATTTTTTCGCTGACTAAAACTATATGGGGAGTAGTATTTACAGCGGATAGGATAAATAGTAGAGAAAACAGTGTCATAAAATTTATTGTTTACAGAGTTTAAACTAAAGATATCAATGTCATATAGGCTAGGTAATCGTTCAAGATATTTTTTAGAAGGATGATTGTCATTTGTTAAATTTGCAATGGCACTGGATTATGGAACTCTGCCCATGGTACGGTAGTTCATCAAGAAAAGCCTTATTTTGCTTAATTTCGGCAGAAATCGGCGTTGCTAGATATTAGAGTACTTGAATCTTCTAACTACAATCATACAAATACTTAGCTGAGTATATGTATTATGGGACTGATTTTTGAACAAAATGTGTAAAGCATCCAAGTTTTATTTGATAGACAAGGTCCTGGATTTGCTTAAAAAGGTGCTGGAAAGTCCAGGAAAAGTCCCTGAATTTCACATCCAGTTTTTACCACAACATAGTCAAATTCCTCCTGTAATGATTAATTTACTTCTAGATTTTACTTCAGCTGTGTTTCGTCTTATATCTTGAAGTGTAAAACCTATTTTATACTGATTCTGTGTTCGCTAGACCTATCAGATGAGCAAATGAAAAATACGGTCAGCACTCATCTCCATATTTCAGAATGACGTGATGTCATACTCCCAGTTCCGATGCGACTTCGGACTTCCGAAAAATAATATTATGTGTAAAATAAACATGGCGGAAGATTTGTCTGACGATTTTGCGAAATCAGTGATCGCTTTAGAACTAGCAGCTATTACTGCATCGGAGAAGCGACGGTAAGCAACTTATTTTTCTACGATTTTAGTGAGTTAAGATTTTGAGTCAGACAGATATAGGCGTTTAAACTTTGTTTTGAAATATGGAACGCAGCTCCATACTTCAAAATGACAACCTAAGAAATGGCAATTTCAAGGGCTGCAAAAATGTCGTAAGGGTCTTATCTATAGCCCATGATTCTGAACTGTTGGTCTCGTAGTCTTACATCCTTATAAAGAGTGAAGATGGATTTAAGGATTTGAAAATGTGTAACAGGTACTGAACTATAGTCGTTATTGTTATTTAATTAACAAATTTAGGTACCAGTCAAAATTTTGAAATGTACTGAACACAACTATACAAAATGTAGTTAATTGTCATGTTGCTGCACTAGCTAAATCAGTGACCAGTTTATGTTTTAGGAGAGAAATTAAAATGTGAAGTATTTTTTCAACTAACAATCAACAAATAAATATATAATTCGTTTATCAACATTATTTCAAGTTTTTAAACCCAGTAGCTGCTTTTTAGGAGCTTGGAATAAAAGGAAGAAAATTTATTAATTTATCCCTGATAACTGCCGAGATCAAAAACCATTATACCAGCAGAACCAGATGACTTTTTTTCCCTCGAGGAAAAAAGATCTTGGAACAGATTGATGAAATCTTCCCTAGTTATGTCTTTTTTCCAGTTACATGAATCTTTTACCACTTCCACTGCTTTTCTTATTTCTGGACATAGCCATGTTTCTTTTCATTCTGATGCTTCTCTTCCACTTCAAAACGTAATAATAATTTAGGTTTTTGATTTTTCAAAACCAGGCTTTGCTCCTTTCTCTCTTCCTTATTTCGTTGCAGTAAAGGAAGTGCCATGCTTTCTTTTATCTTGTTTGAGCAATTCTTTGGTTTTATCATTTTAGCTGATCTTTTTATCGTTCTTATTATCGGCTGAAGCTGAGCCCCCTTTCTTACTTATGCAAAAAGCCATTAGCTTTAGGCGATCACCTTTTGCTTTGACTCAAAGTCAGATTCCTTCATTATACTGGTTGCATCTAGATCAATCTGTAGATTCAATATACTGTTTTATCTATGATAAATAAAGATAGTACAAAATTCTCAGTTAAATAACTATTTCTCCTCTTTGAAAAGTAATATTTTCGTGCATGAAAATGACACCTTTGTTGGTTGTGAAACGTGATGGTAGAACGTTCAAAAAAAGTGATGAATGTTTACGCAAACAACTAATGCGATCTTAGGGTGATAAACAACGCGGTAGTCCGGTTGCGCCCATGAGATGCTTCTAGGCGTAAGTCAGTAATCCCTAGGCACGTTTTACTGGCTAAAAACCTCACAGCTAGGTTGTTATATCAACTTTTTTCGGTTTGAGAAACACGCATTTTCGCCAAGTTATCTATGCAGAAAACTTACAGTCAACTTTATTACTGTAACAGAAATTTTCCCTTCAGGAAAATTATTAGTTAACGTAATTTATCCGTAATAACATAACCTCTTGAGGTGAAATATTACGTAATACTTGTTCAGCGAAGTGTGAAAACCATAAGCTAATTAGGATTCACACGCATAAGCGCTTTTTTAGATTTGGTAGATAATTCACATTTTCACCAAAAATGTTCTTAATGGTTTATGTATGTAAAAACTCGAATTTTGTTTAACAGTTTATTCATCGCGTTTTCTTGCGTTTTCTCAATCCCAATAAGTCACTGAAAATCTGCGTTTCTGGATTTTGCTAAAAACATAATTTCGGCATCGTTACGCATTTGCAACTCTTTGTGAATTTGTTTTGTTCGAAAAAATCCAGCATATATACTACTAAACTACTTGGTAAAATTCAATGCAAATCTAAATTACCCATAATAACTAGTGGCTACGCACTATATATTCTGATATTGTATACGTTCAGTCTTATATTTCCCTATTTGCTTTTGTCCAAATAATTGATTTCGTTTATCATCGTTGTGGATAGTATGGAGAGTGTTTAATGTAAATGTGTATGAATAATGAATGGCAATTATCAAGTCTGGAAGAAACAGAGGCGTGGGCGAGTGTTTCTGTAGTTTCTTCACTAAGATATTTTTGAATTTTTACGGTTATTTCTAAGATGAAAATTTGATACTTTACATATATTCTGTTTACGTGTCTGCTGAGAGTATAACAAGTGTATCAAAGACAGTTCGTAAATTCGTTGCTGATGAGGTAGGCATTTCTTCACCAACACTTTTTTTCTTAGCTTACATATGTTAATGAAAGCATTGTGTTAGTCAATTTTACAAAGCTAAAATCTGTTACTTTGAAATCTTTGAGATGTTTGAGTCACTTTTGTTTAAAGCGTCCTCAACTTTTGAGGAACTACTTAAGTCTCGGTTGCCGTATGTACAAGAAATTTTCCTTAAAATCGAACCCTGTGACGGCATAGAACTGTCAGACTTACAAAAACAGACAGTTTCGTCCTTTCTTCAGTAAGTGCTGTCCTTCATGGAAAATGAGATCTTTGATCCACTGACACTGTACATCATTCTTCTACAGGTTAAGTATTTATACAGATATGAGAGAAGCGAATGTCACATGCCATTGATAGCTGTAGTGTGCAACTTCTGTTAATAAGTTGAGAGTTAGGAGTCCAAAGCTAGCTCACATAATTTCAACAGTTAATCAATCCCTTACCGATCCCAAATTTCCTGATCGTGATCACCATCTTATAATAGAGAACTTAAGCACTGGAAGTTCGTATTTCGAATTTGTGACGTCACAAATGGTGGGATTTTGGAACTTAAGCTATTCGTGTCACCGTAATTCTCTTCAGAAGAAGTTTAATAATTGCCATAATTTTATAACATAACTACTTTTAGTTTTTACTAACATATTTTCAAAATTGTTTACCACCACAGATAGCGAGCAAGTAGAAAACAACACTGAAGAACACTTGAATGAAAAATAAGATTGGTTTAACACACTGAAAAACAAGCACCTAAAGTATACGGATCTCACAGTTTTAAAACAGCAAAGCTTGTTATTTTTGAAATAAAGATCTATTTAAAAAAATGTGTAATTTCTGTAACCTTCGAGCTTCTCTGCTCGTAATGTCAGGACTATTTTGTTGTCAGGCCGGACAACTTCCTTTTTGGCGTTAACAAACAAAATGTGTTGTTAGATTACAAAGTAACGCCGAACAAAAATGTTGCTTTTTAATTTAATCCATGAATATTATATGTTTGCTCTCAAAGACAAAAAATATTTTTCTTATTTTAGATTAACAACAGCATTGATTTCAAAATGCTTTTAGTTAATCGGCAGCTATTTCAAGTTAAGGGGCAAGTTTGAACTCTGCCGGTTTGTTTGTAAAATATTTATAATTCACTGAATTAATTCTCCAGTAAAATGCAGGAAAAATAATATTTCGCTTTACCTTGACATGTTTTGTTTTAAATAACAGTTTGCAAATTTTGAACAAATACTTCTCAGCTTAGGTTATTAATCAGCAGGAAATTTAATTTTTAAAAGAATAATGAAAGCTCAACAATTGTTCGCAACAACAACAACAACAACAACAACAATTTATTTCGACCCAGATTTACAGCCTTATAAGGCTGTGTGAAAAAAGTAGAAAGAAAGAAAATATGTAAACTACTGTATGATGTACATTGATAACTGATAAAACAGATGTAAAGTAAATAATGCATGGGTACAGGGCATCCAAAAAAAACCCATAAGGGCTTGTCTAGGTTGGATGTCCTTACTTTATAAAATATATATGAATTGAAAATGTACATATTTAGGGTCGGGGTGGCAAACAACAAACACACATTCACACAGAATTACACCTAAGACAAAATGAGGAAAAACTGATTGAGATTGGAAGTCAAACTGTGATTGTTCGAAGTTAGTAATTATCAAGAATTTGAGCTTTTAATTTCGTTTTGAATACTCATAAGCTGCAGGATTTGAGGGATTCATCAATAAAATTCCAAGTTTTAGGACCTGAATACTTCCTAGTTGGTACGTGGATTTGTCAAAGCATATGAAGACTTGGAAGCCAGTCAGGTGTTGTAATTGTGAACATTACTAATAGATGTAAAATAGTTGGAGAAAATTGAAGGAAGTAATTGCTTATGATACTTAAACATAAAAACGCTTGCACAGCCAGATAATTTATTCACCTAATCATCATGTAATTCCAAAAAAGCAAAAGGTAATCGTCTTGAAAGGTACCTAACATAATTTATTGTAAACAAAAGACAAGACAAGCTTGGAATATGATAGACTTTTATATACAGTTGTAAGCAGGACAAAGCAAATTGCTAAGGCACAACGTGCTAAACTTGTATGATTTGATTACGAATTTGGTGGAACGTTTATTTTCAGAAATCGTCTCCAACGTAAAGACAAGCAATATATTTCGCGAAGACTTCATGCACTTTCTATTAGCTAAAGCACAAAGCATATGCAAACGATTTCACGACATAAATTCACGGTTTCCGATGCCTTATGACGGGCAGGCAAAAGGGCAGAAATTTAAAACAACATTTGTAGGGAAATCCACTGTCAAATAAATTAACGATAACAAAACTCTAGTTTTCAAAATGTTATCAATAGGGATTTTCAAACTTTAGACAGAAGAATTAAAAATTGAATTTCGAGGCATGTAACCACACTAGAAAGCGTCCAGTTGTGTTTAAATTTTCCATTCATTTCTCTGTAGACTGTGCATTTGTTGCGATAAATTACAGAGTATGGTATATGTATGGACAATTCAAAACATGACGTAACACTTTCTGGTGTGGCTGAAGGTGCGTAACTTTGGCATTACAATTCTCTAGCTAAAGTTTAAAGTTTCCAATTCATAACTTTTTCAAATGTGCTGTTTTATGAACGTTATTTGAAATTGGATTTCCATCAAATGCCGCAGTTAATTTCAGTATTTTGCCTTTCCGCCAAAATGGCGTTGGAAGGTCCATTGAACAGCGATCTAGAGCGGCAAAACAAATGCAATCATATGATCACAACCTAAACAAAAAGCTTCAAATTTTAACACAAAGGCTGTCATCATTTGGAACATACACTTAACCTCTTAGTGTTAAGCAAGACCATCATTTGGATCGCATTACTTTGAGGTGTAGGGGTACGCGATAAAGCTGCAGTTAATTTCAGTATTTTGCCTAGAAACAATAGAGACAAAGCTAAATTGTGAGAAAAGCTATCGGTAGAGTTCAACAACCAATTCAATTGCAATTTTGATTCAATTCGAAGTTGTTATTCCTAAGCACTAACTCAGCCAGGTCTACAATTGTCTCTGTCGGTATCTCGGGGTTCTCTCGATTGTTGAGAGCATCCCGGATAGAATTTGAAGTACCTGGAACCGGAAGAAAGGTTCTCCTCTTACAGAACTGGAAAGAGCTATACAATTAACTACGAACTGGACTGTAATAGTAGTAATACTACTTGCTGCCCTATAACGTTTGTCATGCACAATTCGTTGGGTCAACAACAAAATTTAGGCTTAAGTTTAACAATCATAAGGCCCAGTTTAGAGCGCATTCAAGGCTTTCTTTTGAGGGTAGAAACAAGAATGGTTTTTTGTATTGACATTTTTTTTGGCTTGGGACACCATGGTTTTGAGGGTGTCAGCATACAGTTAATTGACAGAGTGTTCGGGGAAGAATCAGCTCTCCGGGATAAAGAAGGCCAGTGCGCCTATAGGCTGAACTGTATTCAGCTTCAGGGCTTGAATATAAGTGACTTTTTTTTACAGCCAGAATAGGGCGAGTAGGTCTCGCATCCGGTAAGAGCGCACACGTGTTTATCTTCTTTTGTAGCGCGTGCAAGTTTTCAGATTTGTTCGTTATTATGTAAATGGTGTGTGATGATTGTAACGGCCATTCACCCTGATGAAGGTCGTTTAACACGGCCGAAAATATAGGTGAGAGACGAAAAATGTATTGTTTTACTCTTCATTTATGATATTGTATTTATTGAATTGTGAAGGGAGTGTCTTCTAAAAGTTGCTTATGATAGTTATATATATATATATATATGTTCCAGACACAGCAATTGTAAGCTTATACTCAGTAAACTATATTTATAGACTCAAGCCTTGTAATTTTTTTTTATCGTTGCGGTAACATAAACTTTACAGTGTTGCACAGGCATCGTGTACGTTAGAGTTAATTTCGTTAAATAAAAACATTTAACGAAAACAGTTCTTTTGCTGTTATAATTGCACGTTATAAATCAATCGTGGGACAAATATGCCACAACTTCGTTTCTTCTTGCTGCCCCCTCAGTTCTACTGTAAGTTGATTGTCACTGTCCTTGATAATCATTTTCGTCGTCATTGTCAGTGTCAATTTGCAGCTCACATTCCTCCAGTACATCCCCAGCTAGAATGCACACATTGTGGACAATACAACAGGCTAGGACAAGGTCACAATCAAGGTTTAAATCCACACATCTTAGGCAGCACATGTGACTCGCTAACTGACCGAATGCCCTCTCAATAACAATTCTGGTGGAGCTGTGTTTATGGTTGTAAAGCTTTTGGGCTTGCGTTAAATTCCCCAAATCCTTAAACGGAATCAAAAGATTTGGCATTAAAGGATACGCTGCATCTTCCAAGATAATTTTTTCGTTTGTCTCGCATAAGAGGGTACGTCGGCGAACGTTTGAACATCCTAGCATCATGTACAGAGTTAGGCCAACCACAGTAAATAGATGTAAACTTCATCTCGTCATCTGTTGTTACTTGCAAGACGACAGCGTGAAAACCTTTCCGGTTGATGTAATCTTCTGGCCTGTGGTGCCTGGATTCGTATATGTTTCCCATCCATGGCTCCATAACAATCTGGCATGCCGGTTCGATTTATAAAACATTTTTAATTTCTCAAAAGCGTTCTCTGCTGGGCCACTTTAGGTAATTTTTTTGCTCCAACAGAATGGCATTAACTGTCCGTTCGATGCAGTTATGGCCAGACGTTTCGCATACACCAAAAACGTGCAGCAGTTGCTCTGAATGTCTCTGCATTGAACAGATACCACAATCCCACTGTGGCGTGACGTTTAGGAGCGAGAGCTTCCTTTCCAAACCCTGCTCCAGTTTGAAAGTGTGGGCTTAAAACTGCAATAAGTTTGTTCCATGTTTCTAAGAACAAAAGTGGAGTAAAATAAAGAATTGAGAACGCTTGCATATAGTTACGAAAGGCAAAGACTGTACAATTGCAAAATTACCTTGAATCATTCTAAAGTGCCTCCGCATTTCAATCTTGTCTGAGTGCTCTAGCACATCGTAGAACGCTGATGATTTTGGAATTTCTTTTCGAAACAAGGCTGCAGCCAACTTAGTGCTGTTAATATTCTCTTCTTCTTCGTTTTCGGAAGAAGTACTCGCTTTGGAGTTACTGGTGTGATCGCTGTCACTGCTACTGTCAAGAATATCATTAGCAGTTTGCGCTGCGATTGTAGCTAGTGCAGTAGCTAGCTTTCTCTGTTTTTCAGGTAACTCTTCGGCCATTTTTGAGATTTGCGTGAAGGATATATTTAGCTACTCGATTGACATATGTCAACTTTTTTATTTTAAAAGTTCTGTTTCCCTAAACCATTATTTGGAACAGGATACACATATGGTATCCGAATGGGTTACGCGTATGTTTCAAATGATAACAGCCAAAATCAATTTTTAAAGCAAAACTCATTTAATGTAAATTAGGATTTCTGTTCTTAACAGCCGCTACTGAAAGCTGTCACGATGACTGCCTGGTCGTTGTACACCAAACAGAAGTCTTAATCACTTTCACGCAACACGCGCCCATTTTGCGGACAACCTTTGTTGTTTCCTGAAAGGTATATATTTTTATTGCTCCGACGAAGGGCTAATGCTCGAAACGTCAGCTTTTACAAATTCCCACGGTGATGATAATTTGATTACCTACATTACTTGAATTTTGTATCTACTCGCTGACGCATTGAATAGTTTTTTAAAAACTATTTACTGAAAGTTATATTTTCATTGATTGCCTGTGTTTATTGCTTTGCAGAGCCCACAAAAACACCTGAAAATAAGAGCCAAAAAATATCATACGTTATGAATGGGTCATATGAATTATCCTGGAAAAACTTTGAGGATGCAGTGAAACCAAACTGAAATTTACAGCTGTCCTTTTCCTCGTGTCAAGTCGTTGTCTTTTAAATTTGAACCAGATTCTAACAGTATTGTGTAAGGATAAGTGAGGAATTATAAACTGAAAACACATACTGCTCCTTATTTCACATTCTTTTTGTTGATTGGGCTCATTTTCCCGCTCTTAAAGTGTCACTGTTGGAGGAACTCTTGAATACTTGTTTCATACAAGTGAAGCAGAGAACGGTGTCGTTATCCCGATTATAATGTAGCCACTTTAACTGTAAAACCCGCTTGGCCTGACAGTATCACTTTTGTTTACCTTGTAATCTTGCTTTAGAGACAAAATTTGATGGTGGGTGAAACGGAAGGGTTGAGAAGTTCATTGGGGATGATGATACTATAGAGGAGCAGCATGTTGGACGTATTGTAGGTTCTTCACGTTCATCTGAAAAACAATCTCTAGATAAGGTATGTATAGTCGTGGGAATGGTAGAAGCCAAAGTTGTTCTAGCCGATTTTTCAGAAGGAACTAAAAATGAGAGAAAAAATGGCGGTAAGATGTTTTCGTCAAAGAAAGTTAACTTTTAATTTTTCAAGCTCTTAATAACCTTCAGCAAAGTAGTGTTATGGACATTAGAAGAAACACCTAACATTGCATTAATTATTTTAGAAAATATTATTTACCTGTTGAGGATGCTTTGCTGAAATAGTTTGTTATGTCAACCTTTCTTTTAGTTTTGATTTCAAAACTTTGTTTCTAAATGCCTCAAGGCTTATTTTTGGGGGAGGGCATATTTTGGGAATTTTTTTCAGGTATATTATACTAACATGAACATGAAAATCCTGCAAATAATTTTTTCATTGTATAAATATGCACTAAAAATGATGCAAATTTTCGAAATAACCGCTACATTTAGCAGTTACTGTGGCTCTTATTACTTACTGTCTTCATCCTTTAGGTTAAGAAGTTTGGTCCTCATGGATTGTTTGATGGTGGCAAAAGTTTCTTCCATTTTCTTCTCCCCAGATAATTGGATTTTCGCAATGTGAGCAAATTCTGAAATAAGGAAATTATTATACAGATCATGTAGCATACTGTATATATATATATTCATATATTATGGAATTTGTTAGAATAAGTGCCCACACCCTGAAGATCAATAAATTTAATAAGCTCCCAGCCTCTAATAGGCAAGTGCCCATTCCCTACCCCAGCCACCTCTTGCAAAATAGATATTGAATCTGAGGTCTCACTCATTGAGGTCACTGATTAGAAAGTAGATGAGATGTTCAATTTGTATTTTGCAGCAGTTTTCTTAAATTTGTGTTTTATTTGCATGATTTACTAACTGTCCTGGTTGTTGAGAATTGTAAAAATATTATAATAAAGTCCCCATCTATAATATACAATTAAGTTCCCCCTTTGTAATGCACCCACCATCAATGCTTAAAAATTGAATAAAGAACCTGGCTGGCTGCTTATTTGAATACAACCATGTAAAACAATTCAGGTTAGTGCACGTACTTGGAGCAGAATCTTCTTTTATGAATTTCACATATTAATTTTAATACCTGTCATATAAAGTATACAAGATACTTACTGCATATTGCATCAATTATATCTTGGTGCAGTTGATGCAAGCTCTTCCCTTTAATCTCCTGCTTGGCATAGAAGCACATCAGCAGCTTCCTGGATTTTCAGTCAGACTTTGATTTTGAGCATTTCACACACCGTGTATCCAGTCCCCTGGACCAATGTCTTTTCACTATAACAATATAAAAACCTTATGTCAAGATTGATTGATTCAAAGCAAGGTGTTACCCACAGGGTTCGTGCTACTCCTTTAATACTCCTGGAATTTAGTTTCAGTTTTCAAGGGCGCTTGAAAAGTCCTTGAAAATATGAATTTCTGCTAAAACTCCTTGAAAACTCCTTCAAGTCCATGAATTTCCATGGTTTTCATGGCATAAAGGATAGTTGACTACCAACCAAATTTTTTATTATGAATTTTTATGAAATGTAATATGAGTTTAAAGATGACGGAGTAAACGAAGGGTTTTTGATATTCCATAATTTGCAGATTCGCAGTGTATTGGAAGGTAAATGTTGCGCAACAACAGTGGAAGATCTGATAAGTGAAATGACTCAAGCTCGTCATATAATTATTTGACGTGATATGTAATGGTATGTAGTTATGAGTTGTGGAAAATGACTTGGCGGTCATTTTTAATTTTCGGTGGAATCGTTGTGTAACTCTGCCATGTGAATCCTTGAGTCGTTGAAGAGCAACAAAAGCAGGCAATTGTCAGCTTGTTATTCTCTTCTAACACAGTGAACTCTCTCTGTTTTAACTTCATATTTTTTTCAGTGTTAAGTAGATCTGACCAAACGTTTTACTGCAAGTTTGTCAGCGTTTTAAAGGAGATTTTATGCTAAATGAACATGTAGGTTTAGATTCATTTTTTCTACCTCAAAAAAGTGTGATGTGAGCAGCATACGTCCTTGTTTTATACTCGTCAAGATGCAACATAACACCGCCACTTTTCTTGAGCACTATAAAGTTTTCTCAGCGAACGGTTTGAAATCAGCCTTGGACTTCTCAAATATTTGAGGAGTACGGATCTCTTTGGCCCTTCCAAGAAGAATTGCCACATACAAGCTATGAATTACGAAATTCATCATTTGGGTCAATCGTTCCATCGTACGTTTTGTTTTTGCTTTGCAAGGGCCTTTGTGACGTCTTCCCTAATCGAAGAGAAACGAAATCAAAT
>JAODFW020960196.1:0-10672 GCA_027575235.2 Palythoa mutuki
CGAGATAAAGAGAACGAGCTCGCTGTCTGTGAGAATCATGTTTACAGACAGAGAGAAATTTCGGCCGAATTTTTCAACCCGTGTTGACTGATAACGCAAAACAAATTTTTTACCACGGGCAGTCTTGTTTGAATGGAACCGCTCATAACTATATCACCGTGGGTAGCCGTGAACCCAAGGTAAATCCAAGCGAAGGCAGTTTACCTCGGTAAGCACCAAACATAACCCGAGTTGGACTCTAGTGGAACCACAACTAATCTATCATGCTCTTGATTTCAGCGATAAAGATAAAGCACGTGTCTAAGAAAGAATAGTTTGATGATTGATTATTAGATACCGCAGATAATAGAGATAGATGACATAGATCTTCAACAAATCTCTCAGAAAAAAAAGAGCAACTACTGCCAGGGTAGAGCTTTAACGTTTAACATATTTTCGTCTTCGAAGGAGATTACGTGCACGATAGTATTCTCTTTTCAAATTTTATTCATTTATCAGCAAACATTCGAGCTCAAATCAATGAGGGGCCTGTCGAATGACAAATGTCACCGTGTGCAGGCGTGCACATAACTTGCGCATGTATCTTTTTACGATCGTATTAAAAATTTGAAGATTATTCCATAACCGCAAAATGAAATCGAAGACATTTTATTGCTCGAATTTCTAATTTTTAGCATAAAAAATGGCGCGCCTAGAAACTAAAACTTGTTTGTGTTTTTGAGAAAAACGAGTTGGTTGTTTTAAGTGGATTGCGCAATCAATCGTCATTTCTGCTTGGCCGGGCAGCTGTCAAACCCACAATGCCATGTGTATTGTTTTTGGCGCACGTGCTTTGGGAGTAAGGAATGGGCTTTTCGATGTTTTGAGTTCTCAGGTGTCTTTTAGAGTTACGTTGTTCTTTTAGTGGTATTTTGAGTTTGCTATTTTGTAATGGGATTCTAGCTATTCCATGCTCCAGTATTCGCAAATATGTCATTTTAAAACAAGTTTTCGTGATTTTTCAGTTAGTCAAGTCTTGGGTCAACTTGAGGGTAGAAAATAACTATATTTGCCGACAAAGCGTGGAATACGTTTCGTGTTTCATTTTTTTTCCGCTTCTGTGTAGATTTGCATTGAATTTTTTAAAATTTCATTAAGTTGTACTTTAACCCCGAGATAACAAAAGTGTAAATACTTCAAAGGTTTAAGTGTTTTCCACAAACATCACCCCGATACATTAATGGTCATATTAGTCAGTTTATAAAATAATTCAACACATGTTTCTTTGATGAAAAGTGCCAAACTATAAAACTCGCTACAAGTGGACTTGTAAAAGTGACAAGCTTCAGTGTGAAAATTACCTTAGTTAAGCTGGACTCGTAAATGGGGAATACACCCTTTTTTTATAAGAACAGCTTTATATATAAGAACAACGAGGCTCAAATTTGCCAAAATTTAAGAACAATTTCAGAACAAGCTCAGGCTGAGGCTTGATAACTAGGAAAATTTTTGTGATAGATATAAAAAGATTGACTGTATAGTTTATTATACGGGGCCACACAAACCAAAAACATTTTTTTTTTACTTTCATCTCAAACTGCTCCCGCTTTCTCGCAAAAACCGAAGCCAGCACTTTAAACGCAGAACTCTAATTCCTAGCTACTTGTGTTTTCTCAGGAATAGTTGTAACCCGTCATCCGCTCATTAAAATTGCAAATTAATAGAAAATTGGCATGGGGGAAAATCAGACGATTTGTCGAAGCCGCCCGAAAGAATCAAAACCGCAAACCGTCAAACAAATCAGGATTTTTCCGAAAGCGATTCCAAAATTCGGAAAAATCATCAAACTGCTAATTTAGTCGAGACCCCTTAAATGGAACGAGAAAAAGTAAAAGTGAATAGCAAGATGACTTTTTTGACATTTGTTGTTGTCAAATCTCTTGGGATAATTTAGCTCAAGTGTGCGCAACGAATCAATTAGTGGGATTTAGTCCCCTCACTCTATAGCACTTTATTATCACGTCATTTAATTGAGTTTTTTCAAGTTTGAGTCTTTGCGGTTTCCCCAGTGCTCTTTTAGAGATCTTTGTAAGATAATACTTTTGTTTCTTTGAAATAGGTCAATGTTAGTCAAATTTTCAACAGAGACAAAAACTTTGTTTACCTCGTTGAAGTTGGGCAACGCCCTCGTGTATTATATAAAATCGAGTCCTGGGGTGGAGTGTATTACCGTTGCGTATCAAGCCATATCGATGGGAAGGACAACAAATCTAATGCTAAACAATTCCAGCTGCTGAACAAAGTAAGCATACTTTGAAAAATATTCGTTTAAGTATAGATTCGTTGCTAACAACTTTTTTTGTGATCCCGCGTTATTGGTCAAAAACAAGCCCGTAATTCGTTTTGGGGCGAGGAAATGCGAATCGTGATCCGTTTTTGCCTCAAAACGGAGTTGGCGATTCGTAATTCTATAAAAAGACTATATATTATTATCACTTTTTCGGGCATTGTAACGCATTTTACAAGCTAACAGACATGATAGCTTTGTTGTTTTTAAAATAATTATATATTTTCTTTAAATAGAAATGTAATATAGTTCGGTTAACATTTATATCTGATTCCGCAGCAAACCGTCTATATACAAAACAGCCTCAAAATATAAATAAAGATATGTCTCATTTCTTGAAATTAGGTTTTTTGTTTGCTCGAAGAGAGAAAATGATTGGTGTTACTTATTCTATTTCTTTAATCAAATAATGAAACCCTATAAAGTGACCATTCATTTTGTTTGCCTTGAAGATGTCAGAAATGATTGGTGTTATTCATTCTAACTTTTAAACCAGTTGATGAAACACTATATAGTGACCATTCATTTTGTCAGTTTGGCTTGAAGATGTCAGTGATGATTGGCGTCATTCATTCCAACTTTTGAACTAGATGATGAGACCCTTTAAAAAAGACCATTCGTTTTGTTTATCATAAAGAGTAGAAATCGTTGGTGTTGTTCATTCTAACTTCAATTTGAACCATTTGACGAAACCCTATAAGTGACCATTCATTTTGCTTGTCTTGAAAGGGGGCAATTTTCAAAAATTTTATAGAAGCTGGGAATTATACAACAGAAAGATTATTACTTCAAAATTGATCATTTGTTATACGATCTGAAAACTGAAATTTTAGGTGTTTACTGTTCTTCTAAGGTCTTCTAATTGAGGAATATTTCAAAATGTTCTTATTGCGGACTCAAGACGTTAAATTTGCTTTTACTTGTGACCAACGGGAACTCACGGAATCTCGTTGGACAAATTCAAAAGCAGAGGTGTCAAAGCTACAAGATAGTTCTTTCTTATATTGACACATTCTATAGGTCTTTGTTACAATGCTTTGAAACACGCATGTTGTGCGGAAAAACTTCACAGAATTGCTGCTAGAAAACATTTGAAGTTGATTATACTGGCGAGTGAACAATACAGGGTGAAAAGCACGGCTCTAAGTTCGAGTGGAATTAATGCGGACACAACAAAATCCATTCAAAGTACACTCAAGGTAGAAAAAAGTGCACATGTAACTATATTTCTTTATCATCGGTTCTGTAAATGTTTCTTCTTAACACCTGACGGGCAAGACTATAGAAAACAAAAGAGTTAGGTTAAGATAACTATACTTTTGTTGACATGTTTTACATAACAAATACAGCAGGTCATTTTTACAACGTCTTAAGCAATACCAGTTATTCACAACATCTTGATTTGTAACTGAAGAGAAAATAAAGCTGTTGACACATGCTTGTGTTCTCTCGTCGTAAAGTTTCTGCTTAAAAACAAACATGATCTTAGTCAAAACCTGATGATTGCTAGCAACTTCTAGATTCAAAATTAATTTCTTAAAAAATATTAGAAATATTTTTCACGCACTCGTCTACTTAAGACAGTGCACGTGATAAACATGGCGCCATGGTGGTCTAGAAATCATCCTAGAAAGGGCAATACCGCTTTATATATTGGTCCTTGCCTAATACTTATTTCTTTAAAAAATATCCTCGAAACCCAAATAAAACAGATTGTACTTTTTATGTTTAAGCTAAAATAATGTAGAAAACTGTCAAGAATTTACACTTGATAGTATAATTGTTAATTTCTCGTTAACGCTAACTATTAATTAAAGTGTTTTGTTAAACAAAACATCTGTAACTCAACCAGAGCTGTAAGTCTGAAGAAAACTTTGTTTATTTTCAATTCCAACTGCATATGTGTGTTAAAATACCTTTTTAATTTATTTTCCAAAGCACTAAGAAGCTGTTTATTTGATATGAAGTACTTGCAAAGCAACATAAACGTGCCCGAGGGAATATAATAGCTTTCTAAATTCCAAGAGTCGACTAATTAATTTAAAACGTAAAACTGTTAATTTGTGAACTTCTTTTAAGAAGTTTTTTTAACGTTGCAATTTTTGATTGTCATCATTAATCTTTTATTTCTTGTCCTTCATCTTCGTCTTCTTCTTTTTCTTCTTCTTCTTTTTTCTTCTTCTTTTTTTGCTTCTTCTTCTCCTTCTCCTTCTTCTCCTTCTTTTCCTTCTCCTCCTCCTCCTCCTCCTCCTCCTCCTCCTTCTTCTTCTCCTTTTTAATCTACTTCTACTTCTTCTTCTTCTCTACTTATCTTTTTCTTCTTCTTCGTTTCTCTTCTACTTCTTCTTCAGTGCTCCTCCTGCTCCTCCTCCTTCTTCTACTACTTCTTCTTCTTCTTCTTCTCCTTCTTCTTCTTCCTGTTTTTCTTGTTCTTGTTCTTCTCTTTTTATTCGTTTTTTTTCTTCTTATTCATCCTCCTCCTGCTCCTGCTCCTTCTTCTTCTTTTCTTTGTCCTCCTCTTCCTCCTTACATTTTTTTCATCTTCATCTTCATCTTCATCTTCATTTTCTTCTTCTTCTTCTTCTTCTTCATCTTCATCTTCTTCTGCTGCTGCTCCTTCTCCTTCCTCTGTTTCATTTACTGTTGTTATATAGCTATACGTCTTTTCTTCCTTCTTTCCTTGTTAAGTAATCTTTTACTGATGTTTTAATGCCAAAACATAGTAGTAGCCTAAAACAACATGGCCAATTTTCTCAGTTTATTACAACTTGTTCTCCCTATAGTTGCTTTCCAACTATAAGATAACAAAGATCAATATAAATTACAACATACTTTAATCTTCCGTAAGTTTTTGTTTTCTTTATCAAATTTACTAAATATTATTTCTTAAAAATGGCAAATATGTTCGCCAAAAACAAACTTTGGTCGAACAGAAGAATGGGCAACTTTGTTGCTATAATATTCTTGATTTTTTTATTTAGATGAGCCACTTATACTTTGAAATTAAAATTAAAGTAAACAGTATCTTTGATCAGACAAATAACTCAAAGACCTAAAAAAATATTTACATGCAGCCTTGTAAGGCAAGTAAATTTTAACGAAATGGCGGGTTGAGGGTAACTGCTCGTGTAAAGCCCCATTTATATGCACATGCAAGTTTTCTATGACCAGTTTTCCTTCACAAGGAAAAATTTCCGTCTTGTAAAGTCCCTTTCACATGCACAAGCAAGTTAATCTTATTTGACAAATCTTTCTTCCCAAGAGTTAAAACTGCTCGTATAAAGCCTAAAGCATTTACATGCAGGAACACGTTTTCCTTGACAAGCTTCCTTCAGCAGGAAAAACTTCTCGTGTTAAGTCCTATTACATGCAAGAGAAAGTTTTCCTTGACAATTTTTTTCCCAAGTCAAAACTTCTCGTGGAAATCCCCGCTAAAACTAGCACGTTTTCCTTGGAAAAGGATAAAATTGCTCTAGTGGATGATGAACAAGTTTCTCTTGGCAATTTTAGCCTGTGTCTGTAATACTATGGAAAATGTAATCTCATTAATATTCCTGTCCTCATTTTCCTTTCGTCCATTGAAAAGCAAGCATGCCACCCTTTCCTTGTCAAGGAAAAATTATCAGTTTTATCCCACTAACAAAAGCAAAAAAGAAAAACATTTTCAATATGTAAACGGTGCTTTAGTCAGGATTATTAGGTAGCTAAATCATACGTTGATACAGAACGTTTTTGAAAATTTCTGCAAGATTCAAAGATGTTCGTACTCTTTTGACTGAGTTCTGAAATTCCATGACTTTCCGTGACTTTTTTCCATCACTGCTTTCACGATATTTCAAAATTCCAGTTTAGTTTAGACAAATTCAGTTACCTGTTACTAGTTCAGATCTATACCCGACTGAACAAAACTCAAAAGATACGTATATTCTACTGGTTCAGTAGCAAATACATCAAACAAGCTTTTTTGAACTTAGAATGTACTTGTTCATAAAGACTTTGAATGGAGCCGGCTTGAGAACTGTTGCGCTCACATGCACAGTCACACATATTTATATGCATTCGGTCTGACCTCGTTGAGCTGTTAGCATAGAATAACCACTATATGGAACGCTAAATGAGCGAGTTTATATTACTTTGTTATATTTCATTACTTTGTGCTGTTTGTTTCTTAGCCAAAATACAACAAAAGAACTTTCTAGATGAAGGTAAACTGAACAGCTGATACTTCGAGATATTTGTGGAAATGAAGAGTTACTTATTCTTTAGGGGAGTTTAGGTTAGTTTTGTACAATCCTATCTAAATTGTATCAAATTTCCATAACTTTCCATGACCTTAATTAATATAAATTCCGTCACTTTCAAGGCCTGGAATATGAAATTCTAAACATCCATGACTTTCCTGGTTTTCCATGATCGTGCGAACCCTGTTTTAGAATACGGATAAGTTCATTCTAACAATTTGCTGGAACTATCGGCACTTGATAAATTAATAAGTACCTCAAATGGCTTTTCACACACCCATGTAACTGCATCAGTTCTCAAGCCGGCTCCATTCAAAGTCTTTATGAACAAGTACATTCTAAGTTCAAAAAAGCTTGTTTGATATATTTGCTACTGAATCAGTAGAATATCATCTTTTTTGAGTTTTGTTCAGTCGGGTAGATCTGAACAAGTAACAAGTAACTGAATTTGCCTAAACTTAACTGGAATTTAGAATAAGTTTTGATTTTTACTCTCCGTCTACACTTCTCTCTACAACGTAACTTTTATAAAGATAAAGATTTGTATAGTCTACAGAGATAGATTAGTATCCAGCCTCAATTACTGTAGATTGAAAATTGTCTTTTTACTGCTATGATCTTCCAACAGTTTGTCTGTTTTGCTTCTCGAAATTCAAACACAAAAAGGACTTGATAACTTTTGTCACTTTAGTTTTTACCTCACGCTTAAATAACGAGGCTAAAATCTGTATACTAAGTTTTCTTATCCTTATCTTTAATTTCCAGAATCCGATTTCGCATAGTTCAAGAATGTCCTAACTTTTGAACCAGTTGATGAAACCCTATAAAGTGACCATTCATTTTGATTGTCTCGAAGAGTAGAAACGATTCGTGTTTTTCATTGTAACTTTTGAACCAATTGATAATAAGAAGACTCCTCATTTTTTTGTCTGGAAAGGTAGATTAAGGAATAGTTCTAATTTTTTCAAATTCAGAAGTTGACAATTTTTATGAAACTTGGTAAATTTAACTTTTAAAAACCCATCAGAGCAAGAGCTAAAACACAAAAAGAAAGCAGGTAGAGCCTACAGCGTGACGCCAGAGCGACAAAATTAATCAAATCAACGTTTTTAAATTGTGTTTTAAAAAGAACACCAAGAGTAGAATAACTAAAACATGTGCAATTAATTGTGTTAAGAAAACAGAGGAGAAGAATGAACAGCTGTAGTGGTGTTTTCAACATGACAAATGTTATGTCCTTCGTTTGTCTTTAGAAAAATCAACGAAAGAATAAAATTTTGCCTTTGTTGTCCTTTTTTTGGTTTTCGCAGACAGTTTTAAGTGTATACTGAAGTGTTTGGTATTATTCGGTGCTTGTTATCCTGTCTGTTTAATCAGTCATTGAAAACCCATAACATGACCATTCATCTGATTCATTACGCCGTTATCTCTTGAAGAATAGGAATGTTTGGTACTTGTTCCTTAGACTCATCCTAACTTTTGAACCAGTTGATGAAAACCATAACATGACTATTCATTATGTATCTCTTGAAGAGTAGAAATGATTGGTGTTATTCATTCTAAATTTTGAACTAGTTGATGAAACCCTATAAAGTGGCCATTCATTTTGTTTGTCTTGAAGAGTAGAAATGATTGGTGTTATTCATTCTAACTACTGAACCAGTTGATGAAACACTAAAGAATGCTCTTTGTTTTTTAGTTGACAGAAAAATATACCACAAAGTCCAAATTAGTCCAAATTTAATTTCAATCCTAGTTTATTTACAAAATTTTTAAACAAGTTTGCATAGGTTTTCACACAACATAAGGAACACAGAGAATAGACTGCAAGAACTTTCAATCACTATTCTCCCTGGGCTTCTTTCTCAGCAAGATTCTTCAATGCTTCATTTCTTGCCCACGTCTCAGGACTGCAAACAAACAAACCACCATAAAATAAGATATTAGAATTATGCACGATGACTATTAAACTGAAAGGAATTTATGTTGAAATGCAGGAATTACGAGAGAAGCCATTAGCAGTTAAATACCAAGTGGGTGAAAATTTTGTACCAAGATTATTTACATCCTATTCCAGACTTCTTTGTTCCTAGGTGTTCAATACTTACATTGTTAAAAGAGATTGTCTGAATAACACCAAATATGAAAAATGAAATTTTTTGTAATTCCCAAGAATTACTTGCAAACTATGGCAAACTGAAATCAATAAGAAAATTTTTCTTTTTTACGAGGTCTGCAAACTTTGACAATTTTTTCTCTGACTCCCAATGGAAACAAGAATGCTCTAAGACATGGATGTAACAAGTGCAGCTTAATTTCGTCGGCTAAAGGAGTGATGTGAATATCCTGTTTAAAATTTTGGGTATTAATTTAGCATTCCCTGTTTATGATCAGAAGGTTGAAAAAGTATACCTGGAAGGGTGGAAGGTCCCCGTATTGCTTATATATGGGACTACTCCCATTCTCTGGGTTCTATGACTGTGGCAGGGTGGGGAACCTTTGCCATGTAAACAGGTAAATATATCTAGATGCAGTTTTAATGATATACTTTACAGCCTTGCCTTGTGTCTGGTTTATAGTAAGCCATGGCGCCACAGAGGACAATTATAACTGTCCACCATCGGTACCAAGGTCCTTCCCAATCCTCCCAGACTCTCTTCTCACCTGGCTTCCGTGGCTGCAAGTTACAGTATTATTGAAAAATGATAATGCAAATAGCAATGCAACACGACTGAATTTAAGAAGAATATGTTGTATCAAAATTGTTTAATGACTAGGATTAAAGTTTATCTATTTTTATGTGTACTTATGATTAAAGCAGCTTCAAATATTTAAGTCAATTCCAGCGTTTGGATAAGTTCGGTATATTTAAAAACGAACAGTATTTGGGAAGAAATGTCCGGATAGCGGAGCGAGATATGAAATACACGACTGTACAGTACATGTTCAATTTTTTTAAAAAAAACATATATGTTCCACAAACCTTTTCGTTAAAAAGAAATCCGTTCGGTGGCTCTCTTTCCTTTGTGAAAATACTTTCCTTTCGTATTTGGCAAGAAAATACTGGACTTATGCTTCGAAATCCCAGACGTCTTGCAGTCATCACCAAACGCGACGCCATTTTGAATTTACCCAGTAAACACTGCGACGCTGGGTCGACAATTTCCTCCCAGCATTCCGTGCGCATCAAAATTACCACAGGCAGCCCAAACGTAACTGATCATTAGATTAAGTTACTCTGTTTTTGAGTCAATGTGCACGTTCAAGTTATTTTATCTATTAACCAGATCTTTACCAAAAAATGAAAAATATAAACAAAGGAAAGTGAAACTTTAATGTCAGGCATTAAAAAATCGCACTATTGACAAAATTATTTGGGGCACACCGGACTCCCCATTAAAGCGATTGGGGTAGTGATTCTTCCTCCCTCACCTAGGGTGTACTCTGCCCTTAAGCGGATGAGAGTCATTGACACCCCCTGGACGGGACAGTAAACTATCGCAGGTTCATTGAGGATTTTAATTTATTAAAAAATTAAAAACCAATAGAACGTAAGATAAAATTTGTTTTTGTATAATATTTCGGAAATCCATTACCAGTCCGTTCTTCATTGTATCTGAAGAAGAATAGTGATTGCCAGCCGAAATACTGTACGGAAACAAATTTAATCTTCCTTTGTATTGGTTTTGCTTTTTCATTTCTTTTTTGTTTCAAGCCTATAAGATCATTTATTGATTCAACAACAACAGGATTCTCGTAAACGGTTGCTTGCAACTTTTTTCGTTAAGAAACATAACACAAACCGCGGTGAAAAATAAATTATAATACGCGCTTTTTTTATAAGAACAACTTTCAAAAGGTCTTGACTTGTTATTAGCAATGAAGAAAAAACTTGAAAAAACACAACAACTTTTTTGAAAGTTATGTTTCGGCATGCTTATGCCATCATCAGTTTAATGAAATGAATGAAATACAATACATTATAAGTGAAAGCTTATTAATGAATAAAAATTATACAAAATAATGATGTCATGCATTACAAGTAATGCGACGGAAATTATAAAGCTAAAAAAGTGTTAAAGTTGTGTACTTGTTTATTAAGGTT